>SJYC01083786.1:0-19827 GCA_006408675.1 Madoqua kirkii | reverse complement strand
ATCTCTCTTGTCCCCCACCAGTAGACTCTGGTCCTAGGCTTAAGTGCGAGCGACAACCTGGGTGGGGGACACTGCCCTCTGGACCTGCTGTCCCTTGGGAACGCCTTGGCGTGGACTGTGGGGACGCCAGCGCCGGGAGGACCCTGCCTCCTGCTGAAGAACTGCGGTGGGACCGCCCCTGTCCCGCCCCCTCCCTGCCGGCCCCGCTGCTATTAATCAAGAGATTAATAATCTCCTGCCTCCCTTTCTGAAACCCCCACTCCCGTTTCCTGTTGAGTCTCCAGTCTGTCTCGGTACCTCCCAGTCTGGTCCTACTCATGGTGGTCCCCCGTGTCGAAGCGGGGTCGGGGCAGGAGCCACGGTGCCCAGTGAGGGAGGGGGCGCCTGCCTCCCCCAGATGAGGTCACTGGCCTGGCAGAGTCATTCCCAGCAGACCCTGCCCAGGACGATGGCACCCCCTCAAGGACCTCATGGTGCTGTAGGGACATCGCCTTTGGAGGCCAGAGAGCCATGACCTTGGCTTGCATACCTCCAGTGACGGGCATCTCATCTCTCTTCAGAGGTCTTCCTTCATATTCCCTCTCATGTGATCTTGGACACCCAGGGCCGCCTTTGGGGACACACAGGACTCATCTGCCCCCTAACCAGGACAGTCTTTGAGTGGCTGCTGGAGGACTGAGGCCAGGCGTCTCCGAGGACTTCATGACTGCTCTGCTCACTGAGTGGGTCCCAGGGGGCTGCAGAGGGCAAGGCCCTCCTCCAGTTCCTGGGAGAGAACATGGGGTCCCTTCAGGAGATCAGGTTCGGTGCAGCCTCTGCCACTTTATAACCTGGAATCTGACCCTGTGCTCCTCTTCGGCCTGTTTCCCCTCTGTCACCTGCAGCCATTCATCCCTGCCCGCCCCACCCCCTTTCTCGGCCTGCACCCTCCTGGCTCGCCTCCCCACCTCCCATCTCTTCTTTCCCCTCCGGCCTCCATGCCAGCATAGGTGGGGTCTCTCTTGATGGCAGATCTGATACGATGCTCCTCTGAGCCACAGTGCTTGGGTGGCTTCCCCACGGCGGGGAAGGGTGGTCTCCCAGTGGGCACATGAGACTCTCTTCTCAAGGGGTGGAAAAACCACATCAAATCTCCTGTTTATTTTTTAATCTACAAAATAAGAGAGAAATTAAGCTTTACTGATTTTTTATGTATGCAAAGATGGTAAATAATATGTGTTTATATACATGTATAAATTAATATGATCTCATGCAGGCTCAGAAATATTTTACTGATCAGCATCCTTGGATGCCTGGAGAGCACGGCCAGTCTCCAGGGACGCAGTCCAGACTCTGCCTGCACTCCAGGCTTTCACAGCCGCCCCAGAGCTCTGCCTGCCTGTCACAGCATTCTGCTCCCGAACACCATCCAAATCTAGTTCTGGTGCTGGCTGCCTCCTCACCTTGTCAGCTCAGCAGGCCTCCCTCCAGTCTCCCCTCACGTCTTTTCTGGGCCCTCCTGGTGGGTGGAAGTGGCCATGCCCAGCTCCCCATCCCTGCATCCATCAGTTTCCACTAATGTCACCCTGAGCTCCTCCTGGGAGCTACCCTGTCAGTTAGCACTGAAGTTCCCAGCCTGGGACTCCAAAGGGTGCAAATTATTCATGGATTGTTTCAGTCATTCCACCAATTTTTACTGAGCACGTATGATATGCCAAACCCTGAACTAGGCCTGGGGGTCAGTGGAGGAGACAGATGTCAGACAAATGATCGCCCAGGTGGGTGTATACTTATAAGGATGATAAGAGTTTAAGAGACAAGTCAGGGTTCTATGAAGGCTCTATGACAGTGAAAGTCAAAGGGGTTCAGCCCGTGGTGGAGTGGGCGGAACTGAGGGATGGGCTGATCAAGGAGGGCTTCTCAGAGGAGGCGGCACTGGGGGCTGCATTGGTGTCAGTGGGTGTCTTGGGCAGAGGGAACAGTGGATGGTGAGCCCTGATACGGGAAGGAGGCCTGTGGGTTCAGAAATTCAGAAGCCAGTGACTGCTGGAGTTCTGGGGGGGGGGCGGGTTGGCGAGGTGGTGAATGTGGGCATGAGCAAGGGTGGGCAGCCAGGAAGGACAGTGGCCAGATCTTAGAAGCCTAAGTGGTCATACTAAGGATTTGGTTTTTGTCCTGAGACTGAATGGAAGCTGGGAAGGGTTCATGGAGGAGACCTGTGCTTTGAAAACATCACTGGAGCCAGCTGCTGAGTGGAGGATGGAATACCAGGGGTGGGAGTGGAAACTGGGGCATCAGTCAGGGCCCATTGCTGCTGTCTGGGAAGATGTTGATGGAGGCCGGACCAGGGCAGGGTGAGGGAGTGCAGTGGGCAGGTAGGATCTACTTGGTGGAACTGATCTCCCTGGACTCATTGATAGGAGGGGCCAGAAAAGGGTAGAGTCTAGGTTTCCATGAATATTTGTTGAGTGAATAACCACCCTCTGGGAAATATATGTCCCTGAATGTGCCGAGTGGCAGTGAAGGAGCTCTCAAGACCTGCCCTATGGAGAGAGCTAAAACAGGTCAGAAGTCCCTAGAATTAGTCTGTCTTGGGAAAAAAACAGCAACAGCAACAACAGGGTTAGTGAGACATAGATGGGAGACTCCACATCCTATTTGGAGAGTCCCAGGGTAGCAAGAGATCTGTATGCCACAGCATCTTAGCCCAGACTTCACAGCGGGCTCAGAGAGGCAAGGACAGACTTTACAGCGGGGCCTCAGAGAGGCAGGACTTGATCCATCAGTGGCTCACAGATGGGCAGGGATGCACTGGGATCAAGTGTTGGTGAGGACGTTTTAAACCACCCAGTCTACTATATTTTAATATGGCAGCCTGAGCAGAGGAGAACAGATACCTAGGGGTAAATTTAACAAAAGATGGCACTCTGCTGAGAAAGATTAAAGAAGACTTATATTAATGGAAACTTATGCTGTGTTTGGGCTTTTCTTGTGACTTGGATGAACAATCCGTCTGCAATGCAAGAGACCTGGGTTCGATCCCTGGGTTGGGAAGATCCCCTGGAGGAGGACATGGCAACCCACCCCAGTGTTCTTGAGTGGAGAATTCCATGGACAGAGGAGCCTGGCAGGCTAGAGTCTAGGCTTGCAAAGAGTCAAACATGACTGATGGACTAAGCACAGCACAGCATATGCTATGTTTATGGATAAGAAGCCTGGAATTATTGAGATGCCAATTCTTTACAAATTGATCTATAGATTCCATATAATCATATCAACATTATAGTGGGTTTTGTTTTTTTGCAGAAATTGATAAAGACAATTTAAAAAGGCTGTGGGAATATAAAGGACCTAGGTGCCAAGACAGCCTTGAAGGAGAGCAAGATTGGAGGATTTACATTACCATATTTCAAGACTCATTAGTAAGCTACATTAATTTAGACAATGTGGTTTTGGTGTAAGAATGGACAAATGGATCAATGGAACAGAATAGAGTCAAAAAATAGACTCACATTTAAACACTCATTTGATTTTTTTCAACAAGGCACTGCTGCTGCTGCTGCTGCTAAGTCACTTCAGTCATGTCCGACTCTGTGCGACCCCATAGATGGCAGCCCACCAGGCTCCCCCGTCTCTGGGATTCTCCAGGCAAGAACACTGAAGTGGGCTGCCATTTCCTTCTCCAATGCATGAAAGTGAAAAGTGAAAGTTTAGTCGCTCAGTTGTGTCTGATTCTTTGCGACGCCATGGACTGCAGCCCACCAGGCTCCTCTGTCCATGAGATTTTCCAGGCAAGAGTACTCGAGTGGGTTGCCATCGCCTTCTCCACAGCAAGGCACTAAGATAATTTAATTTTAGTGGGAAAATTTAGGCAAAAGGTCTTTTCAAAAATTGGTGCTGTAGCAAGTGGACATTCAAATGGAAAATAATGAACTTTGACTCCTGCCCAGCAGATAGTAAAATTTTAAAAATGATAATTGAACTTGATAAAAACTTACAACTGATCAGTAAAGATATACTTTAAGAAAATGAAAAGGCAAACCACAGGTTGGGAAAAAACATTCAGAATACATATATTTGAAAAAGGTCTCTCTTGTACATCTTACAAACTGATACGAAAGACCCCAAATCCAATTTAAAAATGGGCAAAAAACCTGAGCAGATACTTCACAAAAGGAGATAAATAAGTGGCAAACATGAAAAAATGTTCAACTTTGGTTAAAACTATAATGAAAGAGTTCTGCATACACCTGAAAGTGAAGTGAAGTCGCTCAGTCGTGTCCGACTCTTTGCGACCCCATGGACTATAGCCTACCAGGCTCCTCTGTCCATGGGATTTTCCAGGCAATAGTACTGGAGTGGATTGCCATTTCCTTCTCCAGGGGATCTTCCCAACCCAGGGATCGAACCCAGGTCTCCCTTGTCCGACTCTGTGCGACCCCATAGATGGCAGCCCACCAGGCTCCCCCGTCTCTGGGATTCTCCAGGCAAGAACACTGAAGTGGGCTGCCATTTCCTTCTCCAATGCATGAAAGTGAAAAGTGAAAGTTTAGTCGCTCAGTTGTGTCTGATTCTTTGCGACGCCATGGACTGCAGCCCACCAGGCTCCTCTGTCCATGAGATTTTCCAGGCAAGAGTACTCGAGTGGGTTGCCATCGCCTTCTCCACAGCAAGGCACTAAGATAATTTAATTTTAGTGGGAAAATTTAGGCAAAAGGTCTTTTCAAAAATTGGTGCTGTAGCAAGTGGACATTCAAATGGAAAATAATGAACTTTGACTCCTGCCCAGCAGATAGTAAAATTTTAAAAATGATAATTGAACTTGATAAAAACTTACAACTGATCAGTAAAGATATACTTTAAGAAAATGAAAAGGCAAACCACAGGTTGGGAAAAAACATTCAGAATACATATATTTGAAAAAGGTCTCTCTTGTACATCTTACAAACTGATACGAAAGACCCCAAATCCAATTTAAAAATGGGCAAAAAACCTGAGCAGATACTTCACAAAAGGAGATAAATAAGTGGCAAACATGAAAAAATGTTCAACTTTGGTTAAAACTATAATGAAAGAGTTCTGCATACACCTGAAAGTGAAGTGAAGTCGCTCAGTCGTGTCCGACTCTTTGCGACCCCATGGACTATAGCCTACCAGGCTCCTCTGTCCATGGGATTTTCCAGGCAATAGTACTGGAGTGGATTGCCATTTCCTTCTCCAGGGGATCTTCCCAACCCAGGGATCGAACCCGGGTCTCCTGCCTTGTAGACAGACGCTTTACCGTCTGAGCCACACCTTAGAAGGACTGAAATGAAGGTGACTGGCAGTATCGAATGTTAGCAAGGCCATGAGAAACTGGAACTCATACACCGTTGCTGGGCTTTGTTCATCCAAGTAGGTGTGGGACATGTGTTTGTGGCATCTACTCAAGTTAAACATATATCCGTCCTGTGGCTCATCAATTCTATTTCTAGGTACATACCTTAGAGAAGTGGAAATTTGCCCACAAAGACTTGTATAAAAACACTCATAGCATGTTTCTTCATCACCAGTGAAACTGGAAATAACCCCCGAGTCCATGAACAGAACAGATACATTGTGGTATGTGTATGTAATGAAATATTATTTAGGAATAAAAAGAAACAAAAGATGCTACCCTTAACAATACAGCTGACCCTCACAGACATGATGGTTGAGAGAAAGAATGCAGACGAATGAGTGCATGCTGTATGATTCCATTTATATGAAATTCTACAACAGGCAAAGCTAATCTCTAGTGAGAAGTCAGAAGAATGGTTATGCCTGGGGGCTAGAGAATCAACTTGGAAGGCGTTCAAAAGGACTTTGGAACAATGGGAATGTTGGTGTATACAGGTTCAGAGTTCATTGAGCGACACGCTAGATTTATCTACAGATCTTCCTTGACTCACAATGGGGTTACACCACCACAGACCCACTGCAAGTTGAAAATACCTTAAGTCAAAAATGCATTAGATGCACCTAACCTATTGAACGTTGTAGCTTTGCCTAGCCTACCTTAAGCATGCTGAGGACACTTCCACTAGCCTACAGTTGGGCAAACTCACCTAACACAAAGCCTGTTTTATAATGAAATGTTGCATCTCATGTAATTTATTACATGAGAGCGAGAAGGTGGAAAGTGAGAAATAGAATGGAGGGTACTCACCATTAGCATACACCGCTGAAACCGCATTGAAGAAAAATGGCAGCACTCAGCTAAGATTAATCGCTGGATGACGGGAAGCTAGAGACAGGGTGGTCTATTCCTCTCTTTGGATGAGGCTCCAGAATAGCTTGGGAGAAGGTACCAGGTCATCAACACTTGATGGTTTAGCAGGTGGCATGCTCTTGGGGAAGATATCTAGTTTTGACTATATGGTGTGTTTCTTCTCTCCATTGTATATTTCTCTAGAGCAAGCAAGCACATCTTGTACCTGCCTGTCAGCTCTTGTGGACCTCCCATAATTGACATCCATTTCTTCTAACATCCTTCCACCGTTGCTGATGGCAGCAAACGTCTCTGCCAGTTTCTTTGCTGTGAACTTTCCTGTGCCCCGGGCATAACTTCTTCCTCTGCCTCAACTTCTCTCCCTCTTTCTTTCTCCAAGTTGAACAGCTCCTCATCGGAAAGTTCTTCACACTTGGTACCAACAAGCTCACGAATATCCTCTTCTTCAAATGTCTAATTCTAGGTGTTTCCCAAGCACTCATATCTCGGGACTATTTCATCCACAACAGAATCTTGGTTAAAACCTTTGAACATGTTCACATATGTCTTTAAAACTCTCTGCAAAATGCAGTTCACTGTTCACTCACTGCTCTGTGACTTCTTCCCATGGGCAGCGATGGATGGTCTGGGTAGCATGTTTAATGTTAAAACCTTTCCAAAACTCTCGGAGCGTTTGACCAGTTCCCATCGCTTCAAGGGCCTGCACAGACATTTGGTGTCAAGAGTATGGTCTGAATGTAGCTGTGGCGCCTTGGTCCTTGGGTGGAATGAGTACACTTGTGTTCAGTGGCAACTACACAACCTTGACATCAGGATGCCTGTCCCGATATGCTGTGGATGCCCCGGAGCCTTGTCTGAGATCAGCCGAATCTTGAATGGGATGTTGTTTTGCCTCCAATATTCTCTCGCCTGAGGGATAAAACACTTCAAAAGCCAGGCTTCAAACGACGTTAATGTCATCCAGGCTTTCTTGTTATGGCGATAGCAAATGGGAAGTGAATGCCTGGCTCACATACTTGAATGCTCTGAGGTCTCCCACTGGTAGATCAGGAAAAACTTTCATTCGAGCCCTGTGACTTTTCCACCCCCAAAGCAGCCTTCCACGCGGTCTCTGAAAGCCTTAAATCCTGGCATTGTCCTGGACTCCTGATGAATGTATGTTCTCTCCGCACACACTTCCAGAACAAGCTCATTTCATCGACATTCAATATTTGTTCTGGCAAATATTTCTCATCCACAATTATCCTCTGCAGCTCTTCTTTAAAAGCTTTGGCACCTTCAGTATTGGCACTCGCTGCCTCACCGCTGGCTTTCACATTATGAAAAGTATGATACCTTTTGAAGCGTTGGAACCAGCCATGACTTGGTATAAACATGTGCGTTTCTTGTAGGGTCATGGGCATGCTTTTTTAGTGTACTGAAAGACGTCTTGCGTTAGCCTGGATTGTCAGTTGGCTAAGTGGTATGAGCTTCTGAACCTGGTCTTCCATCCACATGGCAAGATATTTTTCTTTCTCTCCTTTTTAAATATTCATTGTTTATTTGGCTTAGTTGCATCATGGGGTATCTTTGATCTTTGTTTCAGCGTAAGGGAACAAGTTGCCTGATTAGAGATGGAACCTGGGCTCCTTCTTCGGGAGCTTGGAGTCTTACCCACATTGGACCACCAGGGAAGTCCCTGTAAATTATATTTTAACTAAAAAAAAAGAAAAGAAAACGAATCCATTGCAATGCGAGGAGTGAACTAAGTGCTTTCTTCCCTGGCACTTACCATCGTGTGTGTTAGTCGCTCAGCTGTGTCCGGCTCTTTGTGACCCCATGGACTGTACCTGCCAGGTTCTTCTGCCTGTGGAATTCTCCGGGCGAGAATACTGGAGCGAGTTGCCATTTCTTTCTCCAGGGGGGTCCTCCCTACCCAAGGATCGAACCTGGATCTCCTGAATTGCAGGCAGATTCTCTACCATCTGAGCCACCAGGGAAGCGCCACGCACAGGCACATACTCACACCTACGGTACAGAATCTGTGCCGCCAGCTCTCGCACACGGAGCGCTCTTGCTGCCTCCTTCATTCTTGTAATCCCAGCGCTTGGTATACAGCAGGCACCCCGCATGTAAAGCCAAGCTCTGTGCAGGGTGTGGGGTTGCTGAGGAAGGAGCCCATCTGCTCTGGCCAGGACTGGGGGTGTTTCACAGGGAAGAGGACGTTGGCGTCACACCCTGAAGGCTCTTGGGGGCTTTTCTCTGCGGAGTACAGGAGGATGGGCCAATAGGCAGAGGAGCCTGCCCATGCAAAGGCCAGGAGGCAGGAAGAGCTGCTTGTTGTGCTGTGGTGGGAGGAGCCTTGGCTGGTGGTTGTGCAAGGAGGGGAGGGAAAGATGCTAGGTGGGGCCTTATTCCCTGACCTGGAGGGTGTGGTCTTTGGTCTATGGGAGCCGTGGAAGGTTTTGAGAGAGGTCAGCCTGGTTCGATCCCTGGGTCGGGAAGATCCCCTGGAGATGGAAATGGCAACCCACACCAGTATTCTTGCCTGGAGAATCCCATGGACGGAGAAGCCTGGTGGGCTACAGTCCACAGGATCACAAAGAGTTGGCTACAACTGAGCGACTTCACTTCAGCCACAAAACAGAATCATTTTATAAAGATCAGTGGATCTGTGAACTGGACCCCAGTGGAAGGGCTGGGAGTTCTTCATGGACGTAGGAGGGCAAAGTGATGGGAATAAGCCCAGGGACACTTGCCCCTGCCCTGGGCATTCAGGGGAGAGTGGAGGGGCTGAGCCCTGGCCTGCTGGGCTGGTGAAGCAGCGCCACCTACTGGCGGGCCCTGCTCCTGGACTTCACAGCCACCCAGATGCTTCTGGTCCCACATGGGACAGACGAGCCCATAGCCCTCGCTCGGAATGAGGGGCAGAACAAGACCTTCTCTGGGGACTGAGCTCGCCCTCTGGCTCAGGGGCCACATCTCAGTACCTTGACCAGATGCAGAGAGGAACAGGGTGCCCTGGTACGGCTTGCACACGTTAGTATTCCTAAGTTCTGCCAGTCCTGCCTGGGTTTGGAATCTAGTCCCACCACCTTCTAGCACTGTGACCTATTTATAGAGTTACTGAAGCTCTCAGTGCCTTGGTTTTCTTACCTGTAAATTAGGAATGGTGGTAGCATCCCCGTTAGGGTTGTTATGTGTCAGAACAGTGCCTGATACATGGCAAGTACTCACAGCTCTCGTTGTATCTGCTGTCTCTTTTCGCCATCATCACTCAAGGCACACAGTGAAGAGCCCTTTGGAGGGCTCCTGGGCTGGAGGCTGAGGGGCAGCCTATGGCACAAGGGGCCTGGGGGCAGCCATGGCAGCTGGAGAAGGGCTGGTCCCCGGGGCTAAACAGCTCAGACTGTCTCCTGACCACAGTGGGGATGATTGAAGGGTGTGGGCCAGGAGGAATGAGGTCAGGTCTGTATTTTGCAAACCTAGCGGCTACACATCCCTTTCTGCTCTCACATGTGCCCTTCCAGTGAGCCTCATGCCCATCATCCGGGTCCTCAGCATGCAAACCAGGAAACAGGCTCAGGGAGGTTCCGGAACATGCGCCATTCCCATCTCGAATTAGGGTCAGGACCCTAAATTCTCAGCTGGTGCCCCCACCCCCTGGAGCTTCATCTACCCCATGGTGCTGTGGTTATGGGAGGAGTTCCGTCGCTTTCCCAGCCCCTCTTAGCCAGAGCAACAATCTGCCTTTAAGAATTAATTTTAGAACTGAGATTGGGATTGGCATGCAGGCGTGTGTGCCAAGTCACTTCAATCGTGTCCGACTCTTTGAGACCCTTGGACCATAGCCCATCAGGCTCCTCTGTCCGTGGGGTTCTCCAGGCAAGAATCCTGGAGTGGGTTACCACGCCCTCCTCCTGGGGACACTGGCATAAATACACTATGAATGTGTAAAATAGATAACTGATGGGAACTGAGGGACTTCCCTGGCAGTTCGGTGGTTAAGACTTTGCCCTTTCAATGTGTGGGACATGGTCAGGGAACTAGGATCCCAGATGCCATGCAGTGTGGCCACAAAAAAGGAGAACCAATTGTGTAGCCCAGGGAACTCCACTCAGTGTTCTGTCATGACCCAGATGGGAAGGAAATCCAAGCAAGAGGGGATTATGCTCACATATATATGAATCAGTGTGGCTGACTCACTTTGCTGTACAGCAGAGACTAACACAACGTTGTGAAGCAGCTATGATGGTCGTTTAGTCGCTAAGTCGTGTCCCACTCTTATGACCCCATGGACTGTAGCCTGCCAGGCTCCTCTGTCTGTGAGATTCTCCAGGCAAGAATACTGGAGTGGGTTGCCATTTCCTTCTCCAAGGGATCTTCCTGACCCAGGAATCAAACCTGGGTCTCCTGCACTGCAGGCAGATTCTTTGCTTACTGAGCAATCAGGGAAGCCCCAGAGCAACTATATACTCCAACCGAAAAAACTGACATTTTAAATTGAAATTAAAGCATCTTCCTTTTCCCAGATGGGCCTGTTTCTGGCTGGGAGATCTGCAGCAAGAAGCAGCTGTGAGAGTGTGAGTGTGTGTGTGTGTATGTGTGTGTGTGTGTGTGAGCATGTGAGTGAATGCATGTGTGAGAAATGGTGTATGTTTCTTTTCAGTTCAGTTCAGTTCGGTCGCTCGGTCGTGTCTGACTCTTTGCGACCCCATGGACTGCAGCACGCTAGATATCCCTGTCCATCAGTGACTCCCAGAGTCTAATCAAACTCGTTCCTTTGAGTCAGTGATACCATATTTCTTATGCAGACAGTCTATTTGGACTCCTTGGACCCAGGCTCACCTACCCCGCTGTGTCTCATCAGGTCCCTTGCTGTGAGGAGTGGTGACATTGACTGGTCCTCTGCCCTCCCACCCCACCCCCACCCCAGTGGCCTATGCCAGCTGCTTTCTGAGATCTTCCTGCCATAGGTTTGCCCCTGGGCACCTCTCCCTGCAGACTCTGTCCCCTCACTTCAAAGGTTCCAGCCCCTGCCTGACTGCCTCCTGCCAACACTTCCTCCTCCTCTATCCCCAACTTAGAGCTCCAGGGGGAAGTGGCTTTGCTGGAATGTTTACGAAACACAAGGGAGAGGATTTTTTTTTTCTTTGTCAAAGAAAAATTCATGTAACAGGATTTTTCAGATTTAGCATACTATTTCTGAAATTCGAAATGTGACTTATGTGTTTTCCTGTCAACAGTGTGCCTAAAAACTGCTGCTCTCAATTAATTCATAATTTTCCCCATTCATGATTAAGCTGCTTGGTGTCAGCAGATGAAGTTCTGTGCAGTCATGCAGTTTTTCCTTTCAAGAGGAAGCTGTGCAGACTTGATCAAGCCGGGATGGAAACTGAACCATAAAGCTGGACTTTTGCCCCTTGTGAAAATCAGTCATATGTGTGTTTTCCTTTTTTAAATTATAGTTGATTTCCAGTGCGTAAATTACACTGTTAGTTTCAGGTGTGCAGCAGAGTGATTCAGTTTTATATGTACATGTCGGTGCTCAGTCGTGTCTGACTCTGCGATCCCATTGTAGCCCGCCAGGCTTCTTTGTCCATAAGATTTCCCAGGCGGGATTACTGGAGTGGATTGCCATTTCCTGCTCTGTGGGATCTTCCCAACCCAGGGATTGAACTTCCCCCACAGTCTCCTGTGTCTCTTGCTTTGCCAGACAAAGTCTTTACCGCTGTACCCCTTGGGAAGCCTGTACATATATTCTCTTTCAGATTCTTTTCCCGTAGAAGTTATTACAAAATATTGAGTGTAGTTCCCTGTGCTGTACAGTAGCTCCTTGTTGGTTATCTATTTTATTTGTAGTAGTGTGTACCTGTTAATCCTAAACTCCTGATTTATCCCTCCATCCCCTTTGTGTGTGTCTGTGTGTTAGTTGCTTTGTTGTGTCCAGCTCTTTATGACCCCCTGGACTGTAGCCCACCAGTTTCCTCTGTCCATGGGGTTCTCCAGGCAAGAACACTAGAGTGGGTTCCCAGATCCTCCTGCAGGGGATCTTCCCGACCCCGGGGTCAGACCTGTGTCTCTCACACTTCAGGCGGATTCTTAACCATAAATTTAGTTGCTATGCGTGTGAGTGTTTCTGTTTTATAAATAAGTTCATTTTTGTTAGATTCCATATAAAAGCGATATCATATGATATTTGTGTTTCTGTGTCTGGCTGGGCTGGGTGGTCTCTGCAGGAGTGGGGTCTGTGGTGGGCGGAGGGAGGCCCTCACACTGTCCTGACGCTGCCCTTGTGTTAGTTACAGGACTCTGATCAGACCCACGTACAGAGTGTCCTACCGCCGGTGACGGCGCTGGAATGGGGGTGCTGCCCTGGTTTTACCGGGAGCAACTGTGATGAGGGTGAGTCTCTGGGGAAAATTTGGCTTTGGAGAAAATAAAATCGATAAAAATTCTAGGATGCGAGAAGACTTTGACTACATGGACTAAAATGATCAATGTTGATGAAGGAGCTATGTGCTTGTGAATATGTAAATTTTTATATTATCCAACTAAATGTACTGAATTGTCATTTACCTGTAACTGTGTTTATCATTTATTAAGCTTAAATAAGGGGGTCAGGGGATGGCTGCTGGCCAGGCCGGTCCTCAGAGTGTCTGGACGCTCCTCTCCCACCTGCCCTCCTTCTGGGAGGAGTTCCTCTCTTTTTCACATTCTTTCTTTCTCCCAAGCATCTCTGAACTAAATACTCAGGACCGGCCAGCTGGGGTGAGCCTGACATCCTGTTCGGGGGGGCACCGAGGTGGGGTCTGTGTGTGCACTGCTCGGGCCAGGCCTGGAGGAGAATCATAAGCCCCGGCCTGGTGAGGAGATTCAGCCCGCAGCCTATTTCTTCTGCCCTGTCCCCTCCACGCAGGCGCTGGGGCAGGCAGAGCTGGGTATGTGGGCTCTGAGTAGGTGCAGATGAGGGCCTGTGAGCCTTGAAGCCGCACCTGCTTTAGAAGAAGGCAGATGGGCCTGGGAGGTGGAAGGAGCAGGAGGGCCTCACCCCAGCAGCTCCTCTGCCCAGTTGGTGCTCAGAGAGAGGGCGAGGCCCAGGGCCAGGTGTCCCTGCCGAGCCCCGGGCCCTGGGCTCAGTCTGGCTCTGCAGCCTGAAGGGACTAGAAAGCAGCAGAATCAGAGGGGGTGTCAGAGCCCACTGCTACCCCCCTCACATCCAGCCTGATGAACAGGTTTGCAGCTCACCCGGTTCTCCAGAAGAGCTGGGCCGTCCCAGCTCAGGAGTCGGCTTTGTATTTGGAAACAGTAGCTGTCCTCAACCCCGACTTTCTGACAACATGATCCTTCCTTGTCTTTTTTTTTTTAATCCCCTGACTTGCTGATTTTAGTTATGTGTGTATGCACAGTCCCTCCAGTCATGTCTGGCTCTTTGTGACCCCATGGACTGTAGCCCGCCAGGCTCCTCTGTCCCTGGGGATTCTCTAGGCAAGAATACTGAAGTGGACTGCCATGCCCTCCTCCAGGGGATCTTCCTGACCCAGGGATTGAACCCGAGTCTCTCGCATCTCTTGCACTGTAGGTGGATTTTTGCCCACGGGGAAGCCTGATTTTAGTTATGTGTATGTTAAAACACTGTTTGCTGTTGTTTAGTCACTGAGTCGTGTCTGACTCTTTGTGACCCCGTGCACTGTAGCTTGCCAAGTTCCTCTGTCTCTTGTACTGGCAAGTGGGTTCGTTACCACCAAGCCTCCTGGGAAGCCCAAGTTAGATCCTACAGAACAATAAAAGCAAAACCTTTGGGGTTGCCCTCTCTACCAAGAAATCATTTACATCTCTGCAGTTTTGTACAAGTTAACCTCCAACTTCACAGAACCTGAGCTGTAACCTGTGATGAATGGCAAGGAAACAAGGTGACCTACTCCCAGGATGACCCATGCCCTGAAGTGGGCTCCATGACATTGAAAGGTTGGGCCATCACCTTTTGGGCCCATGCACATGTTTTGGGTAATTCTTGCAGACCGCACGGACAAAGCACAGCATTTGGCAAGCAGCATCAGGCCAGGGGTGTTTGGGGGTCAAGCTCTGTTCTCAGAGAGGTTCTGCCCCCCAGGACAGTCCTGAAGGGACTAGAAAGCAGCAGAATCAGAGGGGGTGTCAGAGCCCACTGCTACCCCCCTCACATCCAGCCTGATGAACAGGTTTGCAGCTCACCCGGTTCTCCAGAAGAGCTGGGCCGTCCCAGCTCAGGAGTCGGCTTTGTATTTGGAAACAGTAGCTGTCCTCAACCCCGACTTTCTGACAACATGATCCTTCCTTGTCTTTTTTTTTTTAATCCCCTGACTTGCTGATTTTAGTTATGTGTGTATGCACAGTCCCTCCAGTCATGTCTGGCTCTTTGTGACCCCATGGACTGTAGCCCGCCAGGCTCCTCTGTCCCTGGGGATTCTCTAGGCAAGAATACTGAAGTGGACTGCCATGCCCTCCTCCAGGGGATCTTCCTGACCCAGGGATTGAACCCGAGTCTCTCGCATCTCTTGCACTGTAGGTGGATTTTTGCCCACGGGGAAGCCTGATTTTAGTTATGTGTATGTTAAAACACTGTTTGCTGTTGTTTAGTCACTGAGTCGTGTCTGACTCTTTGTGACCCCGTGCACTGTAGCTTGCCAAGTTCCTCTGTCTCTTGTACTGGCAAGTGGGTTCGTTACCACCAAGCCTCCTGGGAAGCCCAAGTTAGATCCTAAAGAACAATAAAAGCAAAACCTTTGGGGTTGCCCTCTCTACCAAGAAATCATTTACATCTCTGCAGTTTTGTACAAGTTAACCTCCAACTTCACAGAACCTGAGCTGTAACCTGTGATGAATGGCAAGGAAACAGGTGACCTACTCCCAGGATGACCCATGCCCTGAAGTGGGCTCCATGACATTGAAAGGTTGGGCCATCACCTTTTGGGCCCATGCACATGTTTTGGGTAATTCTTGCAGACCGCACGGACAAAGCACAGCATTTGGCAAGCAGCATCAGGCCAGGGGTGTTTGGGGGTCAAGCTCTGTTCTCAGAGAGGTTCTGCCCCCCAGGACAGCAGTAGGTTCAAGCAGGGTCAGGGGCCTACCCTTCCTGGGAGAGGAGATAGGGTGATTCTGACCTGGTCAAATGCCCCCAGGGGCACCTGCCCTTGAGAGCATGTGGCTCCTCCCCTCCAGAAGAAAGGTCATCCCTGGTCACCTGCGCTGATGTGGGTTATCAGTGCGCTCACCAGAAACGTCTGGGCATCCTGAGCTAATTAGTGAGAGGTGTTAGCACATTGCAAGACACTCTCAGCCTCAGAGCCTCTGCCAGCCCTCGCCTCTAGAAGGATCTTCCACAGACTTGCCCGCCTCGATGAGGACGAGTGTGCATCTTAGGGCTTGGGATGAGGTTTTCCTCTTTCAGGGAGCCTTGGGGTTGAGCGGTCCCTATCCAGCTGTGAGCATGAGGGTCCTGGGAATCCTATGGGTTTGAGGGATTCCTGAGAGTAGGAGGCCCTCGGCTGAGGTTGGGAGTGGCTTCTGGAAGCCCTGGTAACGACTTTACATTCCCAAGGATGAACCCATAATGTCAGAAGGTGAAGTCAGAGCGGTGTCTGACTTCAGACACATTCCTGAGATGGTTGTGGAGGGGCCTGGACTGTGAACTAACTCCCACTCGGTTCCCAGGCCAACCTTTCTGGAAACCCCGCAGGTCAGAGGTGCCCTCCTCTGTGGTTCCGCTTTGCCTCAGATGAGATTCCCCAGAAGTGCCCTTTTTTTTCTGATGTGTCTGGCCTTCCTTCCAAGTTGTCAGGTCTCTGGTTTTACGACTTGGGCTGGGATTGCCTGGGTAGGTGGCTCCCACCTCCCAGATAGCCTGTCTCTGGACCGTTTTCCTCTGGTCCGTCTCAGCTTCTATTTCCTCCCTGGATGCCCCAGGAGTGCTGGCCCGAGGCTTGGGAATGCTCTCCTTCATAGACGCGTCTCCTGCATTGCAGGCAGGTTCTTTACTGACTGAACCACCAGGGAAGCCTCATGTCTATATACCGTCTATCCTAATTATTTAAAAAAATATGTTTTTATTTAATTATTTGCCCGTGGCGGATCTTAGTTCCAGCATGTGGGATCTTTAGTTGGAGCATGCAAACTCTCACTTGTGGCATGTGGGATCTAGTTCCCTTACCAAGAACTGAACCCAGGCCCCCTTCTTTGGGAGCATGGAGCCTTAGCCACCCGGACCACGAGAGAAGTCCCCCATCCTAATTATTTGAGGATTCTGCATTTGTGAATTTTACTGAAATTTGTTTGTAACCCAAATTAATACCTGAAGCATTTTTGTGGCCATTCAGAGCTGTGTGCAGAGTGATAAAAAATTTGAGTCCCCTCGTGTGTTCCCATGTTAGGAGGTTGAACCGGATGGCTTCCTGCTTCCTGGTTTCAGTTCTCATGCAAACAAGCGTCCTTTTCACAGTCTGTTTAGTGCCATGTTTTTTGCATTTTTGTGTTTTTCTTTTCTTTTTTTTAGTGGGGGGGAGTGATATCCTTGTCTAAAATATTCTCAAGCATAGCGCCAGCCAATGCTCTTAGTGCAAAAAGATTCTGCTGTGACTTCCTGAGAAAATAACATGTGTTAAGTAAGCTTGGTTTGGCATGAGTTATCATGCTGCTATTGGCTGTGGGTTAAATGTTAATGAATCTACAATGTATATTCAGTAAGATGTCTTTAGATGGAAGCCCACATAAAACAAGGTTATGTATTGATCGTATTGATCAGTTGACGAAAATGCTGTGACCTGATACTCACAGGAATCTAATCCTGTATTTCCCCTACAAGCGATGGTTCAGTAGTCACTGATTCAGGATTCCCTGGGGACTTGATGAAATGTGGCTACCCTGAATAAGGAGAGTTAACGTAATATCTGCATCTCTCTAAAAATATTTTTTCCGTATTGCACGAGCAGGTACGTGTTGGGTGTAGAAAAGTGAAAACATCCAGAATTTTGCCTCTCAAGGTGCCCTCCAGTCTCTCTTTGAAGAAAAAGCCCCAGACTCTTTATTTTGTCGGGGGAGGGCTGGGTCTTTGTGTGGCACGCAGGCTTCCTCTGTTTGTGGGCGTCTTTTAGTGCAGAGCGGGGCTCCCTAGTGGTGGTGTAGGCTTAGTTGCCCAGTGGCTTGTGAGATCTTAGTTGCCCGACCAGGGGAACACCCTGGGTCCCACACCCCCTGCACTGGAAGGCGGGTCTCAACCCCTGGGCCGCCAGGGGAGAGCCACAGACCTTTCTCTGTGCTTTCGTGTCTGTTACACTCTGCACACCATTCAATAGCTTTCTTTTTCACATTGACTGTCGTGAACACCTCTCCTTGTCAATAGATCGCTTTCTTTAGCATCATTTTCAAAGGTTGTGGAATTTGGGTACACACTCTATTAACTAACCCCCTACTAGAAAATATTTAACTTGTTTCCATTAAAAATTTTTTAATAATCTTGGTACAAACGTCTTTCTTTAACTGACAAAAAATTTACATATACCAGCGGACACCCATTTTAAGTGTACAATTTGATGAATTTTGATACATGCATATATCACCTCACAGAAAATCCCCACCCCTTAACAACCTCTGATTTCTAACATCATAGATTAGTTTTATCCATGCTTGAACTTCACGTAAAAGGAGTCATACAGTATATACTCTTTTGTGCATGCTTTCTTTCACTTAGGATGTTTTTGAGATTTATTCATGTCCTTCTGTGTGTATCAGTAGTTTCTTTATTACTGAGGATTGTTCCACTGTATACGTGCGTTCGTGCTAAGTCGCTTCAGTCATGTCCAGCTCTTTGTAACCCTGTGAACGGTAGCCCATCGGGCTCCTCTGACCGTGGGATTCTCCAGGCAAGAATACTGGAGTGGGCTGCCATTCCCTTCTCCAGGGGATCTTTCTGACCCAGGCATTGAACCCACGTCTCTTATGTCTCCTGCACTGGCAGGCAGATTCTTTACCAGTACTGCTACCTGGGAAGCCCATCCAATTGTAAAAATAACCAGTTTTATTCACCTGTTTTCCTGCGGATAGATGTTTGCGTTGTTTATAGTTTTCGCCTTTATGAAGAAAGCTTCTGTGAACAGTCTTGTTTATGTCTTTCTATCAACATGTCTGTTTTTATTTCCCTTGGGTAAATCCCTAGAAGTGGAATTGCTAGGTTATGATGTACGTTTAACTTTTTAAGAGTCAAACTGTTTTCTAAAGTGGTTTTACCCTGTTATACTCTTATCAGCAAATACCCATGTCTCTTATGTCTCCTGCACTGGCAGGCAGATTCTTTACCAGTACTGCTACCTGGGAAGCCCATCCAATTGTAAAAATAACCAGTTTTATTCACCTGTTTTCCTGCGGATAGATGTTTGCGTTGTTTATAGTTTTCGCCTTTATGAAGAAAGCTTCTGTGAACAGTCTTGTTTATGTCTTTCTATCAACATGTCTGTTTTTATTTCCCTTGGGTAAATCCCTAGAAGTGGAATTGCTAGGTTATGATGTACGTTTAACTTTTTAAGAGTCAAACTGTTTTCTAAAGTGGTTTTACCCTGTTATACTCTTATCAGCAAAGTATGTTCCAGTTGCTCCACATCCTTGTCAACAGTTGGTGTTGACAGCGTTTAATTGTAGCCATTGTGGTGAGTATGAAGTGAGACTTCCCCGGTAGCTCAGCTGGTACAGAATCCACCTATAATGCAGGAGACCCTGGTTCTGTTGCTGGGTTGGGAAGATCCCCTGGAGGAGGGCATGGCAACCCACTCCAGTATTCTTGCCTGGAGAATCCCCACGGACAGAGGAGCCTGGCGGCTACAGTCCATGGGTTCACACGGAGTCGGACACGACTGAAGCGACTAAGCCGCAGCAGCAATGGGTATGAAATGCTTTCTGATTTGCTCTTGCCTGTTGATTTATGATGTTGACCATCTTTCTGTATGCCTATCTGAGTGCTTACTAACCATTCTTATATCTTCTTTTGTGTCTGTTCAAGACTTTTGCTCATTTTTGAGTTGTTTGATAATAATAATAAAACCAGCCAAACTGTTTCCAAAGAAGTGTTAACATTTTGTACTTCTACAAGCATAGCATGTTCCAGCTGTTCCCCATTCTCACCAATATTTGGTACTGTTAGTTTTTTTAACTTGAACTATTCTAGTAAGGATGGAATGGCATGTAAATCTAATATTCTTCTTTTTAAAGTCTGGTTTGACCACTCTAGTTCTTTTGCATTTCCATAAAAATTTTACAGCCCATTTATTAATGTCTACAGAAATGTCTGTTGGGTTGAGATTAGGATTGTGATGAATATGCAGACCCAGTTTGGGGAGAATGGATCTCTTAATGGTGAATCTTCTGATTCATGAACATGATATTGCTCTGCATTTATATAAGGCTTTAATTTTTCTCAGCAATATTTTGTAGTTTTCATAGTAGACAGCTTTCTTATCCTTTATTAGATGTATTTATAAGTATTTCTTTTTTTTGGTGCTTCTAAAAAATGGGATTCAAGTTTTCATGTTATAATTATTTTGCTGACAGTATATAGAAATATATTTGATTTCTGATTATTGACTTTGTGT
>SJYC01083785.1:0-53376 GCA_006408675.1 Madoqua kirkii | reverse complement strand
AATTCTTATATATTGATTATAGCTTATATATTGATTTGTTTGGATTTTCTACATAAACTATCATGTTTTCTGTGACTAAAAACATTTTTGCTTTTTCTTTTCAAATATTTCGCTTTTAATTTCTTTTTCTTGCCTTATTGGACTGACTAGAATGTCTAGTAAAATGTTTAATAGAAGTTGTGAGAACAGATATACTTGTTCCTGATCATAGGGGAGAAGTTCTCAATATTTCAGAATTTATTATTAAATATGTTATTAGCAGTAGGTTTTCTATGTATTGGTGAAGGAAATGGCAACACACTCTAGTACTCTTGCCTGGAGACTTCCATGGGTGGAGGAGCCTGGCAGGCTATCCGTGGGGTCACAAAGAGTTGGACATGACTGAGCGACTAACGCTTTCTTTGTGTGCTATTTATCAGATGAGGACAGTCACTTCTAAGTTGGTTGAGAGTATTCATCAGGAATAGGAATAGGTGCTAAATCTTACCAAATGCTTTTTCTGCATCTATATTCAGGTAATTACTCTTTTATCTTTTATTATGTTAATGCAAAATATTGATTGATTTGGAATACTGAACCAATCTTTGTTCCTGGGAGTAGCTTTATTATTACTGGAATGAAGTTCATTTGGATACTTTATTCTTTTTCATATTTCCATGTTTGATATCTAGCTGTAGTTTTCTTTCCTTCTACTATCTATCAATTTTTAATTATGAGGGTTAAGCTGTTCTCATAAAAAGAACTGGGAAATTTTTCCTCCTCTGTTTTCTGAAAACTCTTTTTTTTTTTTGAAGATCATATTGCTTTTTCCTTAAATGTTTAACTAAAACTTTGAATTCACAGGGGAACCATCTCCATCTGGACTATTATTACTGGAATGAAGTTCATTTGGATACTTTATTCTTTTTCATATTTCCATGTTTGATATCTAGCTGTAGTTTTCTTTCCTTCTACTATCTATCAATTTTTAATTATGAGGGTTAAGCTGTTCTCATAAAAAGAACTGGGAAATTTTTCCTCCTCTGTTTTCTGAAAACTCTTTTTTTTTTTTGAAGATCATATTGCTTTTTCCTTAAATGTTTAACTAAAACTTTGAATTCACAGGGGAACCATCTCCATCTGGACCTGTAGTTTAATTTGTGGGGAAATTTTTGATAACAAATTCATTCTCTTTCATCTCTTTCTTAGTGTTAATAATTATGTGCACATTTTAAATCAACTTTACAGAAGTGTAATTTACATATAGCTCATTACATGTATTTAATTTACATACACCAGAAGTATACAGTTCAATAACTTTTGACCCCATGAGTGAATAATTTTTGATGTAGTTCTCTTTTCTCTGGTATTCCGCCCACCAAATTTGCCTTAGCCTCCCTGTACTCTGATTTCTCTTTCCTCCGCTCAGACAGATTGCTGGGCTCTGCTTGGTGCCACCACGTGCCCCAGTCTGGAGACTGCTTCCAGGAACCACCCTGCTGGTTTTCCTTCTCTCGGGAATCACTGCTCCACATGGTTCAATGTCTGTGAACATTCATTTCATAAATTTCATCTCATTTTCTAGTTGTTTATGATGGGAGGGCAAGTTCAACATGACTTAGTCTATCACGACTGGAATCAGAAGTTACATATTTTCCTTTATTGGCCTTTTAGTTATACTTCGTATGATATACTAGTACTCCAAAGGGTTACAATCTGTATCCTTAACTTATCATAGCAAACTTAGAGTAAGTACGGGACTATTCCATGTTAAATGAAAGAACATTTTAACAGTTCATTTATCGACTCCCTCCATTCCTTGTGCTATTGTTGTTATATGCTTTAAATAGAATGTGTTAGAAATTCCACAATTCAACATTATACGTTTTGCTTTAACAGTCAGATTACTATTTAAGAAGTGAAGAGAAGGAAAAACAGTCTTCCCTTTATTCTGTAGTTATCATTTCCATTGATCTTTCTCTCTTCCTGGAGCTCTGACCTTTCTTCTAGAATCCTTTTTCCTCAGCACCAGCATTTCTTTTTTTTTTAATTTTTATTTTTACTTTATTTTGCTTTACAGTACTGTATTGGTTTTGCCACACATTGACATGAATCAGCCACGGGTATATATGAGTTCCCAATCCTGAAGCCCCCTCCCACCTCCTACCCCCTATCATCTCTCTGGATCATCCCTGTGCACCAGCCCCAAGCATCCAGTATCCTGTATCAAACATAGACTGGCAATTCGTTTCTTACCTGATAGTATACATGTTTCAATGCCATTCTCCCAAATCATCCAACCCTCTCCCTCTCCCACAGAGTCTAAAAGTCTGTTCTATATATCTCTGTCTCTTTTGCTGTCTTGCATACAGGGTTATCATTACCATCTTTCTAAATCCCATATATATGTGTTAGTATACTGTATTGGTGTTTTTCTTTCTGGGTTACTTCACTCTGTATAATAGGCTCCAGTTTCATCCACCCCATTAGAACTGATTCAAATGTATTCTTTTTAATGGCTGAGTAATACTCCATTGTATATATGTACCACAGCTTTCTTATCCATTCATCAGCTGGTGGACATCTAGGTTGTTTCCATGTCCTGGCTGTTATAAATAGTGCTCCTCAGTGCCACATTTCTTATAGTACAGATCTACTTATAGGGAATTCTCTGAACTCAAAAAGAATTTTTTAGTATCTACTTTGTGTTAATGTTTATCTATCTATCTATCTATCTGTCTGTAAATCTATAGATATTTGTATCTATAGAAACACACATTTGTTGTTTAGTTGCTAAGCCAGGTTCGATTCTTTGTGACCCTATCACCTGTAGCATGCCAGGTTCCTCTGTCCTCCACTATCTCCCAGAGTTTGCGCAAATTCATGTCCATTGAGTCAATGACTTAACATAAAATTTACCATTTCAACCATTTTAAAGCATGTGATTCAGTGGTATTAAATATATTCACAGTGTTTTGCAACCATCATGCTATCTAATTCCAGAATTTTTTATCACCCCAAAGGGAAACCCTGTACCCATTAAGCAGTCATTCCTCATTCTCTCCTTCCCTTAGTGCCTGGCAACCACGAATCTGCTTTCTGTCTCTACTGATTTACCTATTCTAGATATTTCATATAAATGGAATCATTCAATATGAGGCCTTTGTGTCTGGCTTCTTTTACTTAACATAATGTGTTGAAGCTTCATCCAAGTTGTGGCATGTATCTGAATAATGAATAATATTCCATTAGATGGATACACTACTTTTGTTTATTCATTCACCAGCTGATGGACAATTTGGGTTGTTTCCACCTTTCGACTATTGTGATTAGTGCTGCTATGCACATTCATATACGAGTTTTTGTTTGAACACCTGTTTTCGATTCTTTCTGACGTATACTTAGGGTTGGGGTTTCTGAGCCATATGGTAATTTTCTGTTTAGCTAGCTGAGGGGCTGTAAGGCTGTTTTCATAGCGACTGCACCACTTCACATTTCCACCTGCAATGTGCAACGGTGTAGTTTCTCCACATTCTCTAAATACTTCATTTTCCATTAACTTTTTGAATATTTTTATTGAGTTTATAACTGTGGATTGATATTTTGTCCTTTCTGTTATTTTAAACAGCTTGGTTATTCTGTTGTCTTTCAGCATCCATTATTTCAGGTGAGAAGTCTGCTGATGGCATGTTGTTTCCCCACTAAGAATGTTTCCTTGGTTTGTTTTTAGGATTTTTCTTCATCTTTGCCTTTCAGCAGTTTGACTATGATGTTACCAAGTGAGATTTCAAACAAAATCTTGCTTGGGTTTCTTTGAACATTTTAGATCTGTGAGTCAGTGTTTTTGACCATATTTGGAAAATCTTGTCCATTATTTCTTCAATTGTATTTTTCTGCCTTATTCTCTTCCCCTCCTCTTAAGATTCCATTTGCACCCGTGTTAGCTTGCTTGAAAGTGTCATTGAGGATCTGTGTTTTTTTTCCGCCTCCTTTCTTCAGGTCAGATAACTTGTATTGATCTGTCTTCCAGTTCATTGATTCTTATGACTTTACAAGCTGCTGTCAAGCCCTCCAGTGAAATTTTCACTTCAGATATTATGCTTTTCAGTTCTGAAATTTCCATGTGGGTATGTATGTGTGGTTTTTTGTTTTGTTTATATTTCCCTGATAAGTTTTCCCCATCTGTTCACTCACTGTGACCAAAACTTATTTTTGTATCCAAGAATGTGTATGTAATAGCTGCTTTTAAGTCCTTGTCTTCTATTTCCAACACTTGGGTCATCACATGGTTTGTTTGTATTGACACTTTTGACTTGCGTAGCATTTACTTCTTTCTGTATCTCTCTCTATCATTCCCCTTCCTTCCTTGTTAATAGCTTTTGCTTGTCTACTGGACACTTTAAACGATATGCTGCAGAGATTCAGATTTTGGGGGGAAAGTGTTGACTGTAGTGTGGCAAACAGTTAAATCACTGTACATTTGTGAAGACTTGGTTTTTATGCTTTATTGGGGTGGATATGTAAAGCTCTTAGACCTGGGATACAGCTTTTTTACCTAAGGATAGCCTTTCTGTGGTTTCAAAGGCACACTATAATAATGAACACCCAACTAAGGTGTTTATTAAGCCCCCTAACTTGGAGAGACTCAAGCTCTAGGTCATCTTCCTTTATTAGACAGCAGCTGATACATCTGCTCAGCTTTGTAGCTTCCCCACTGTTGCTCTCTGCTAAGCTCATTGGAATCTCCCCTGCACATGCTCCGTTCAGGGGTCAGCCAAGGATTTCAGGGTAGTTTGTACACAGAGTTTAAGGCTCTCAGCTCCATGTTGTTCTTCTCTAATTAGATTTCTTTCCCCAGTTTCCAGGTTCTCTGGCAGCCTTAAGACTAAACAACTGTAGTTTTTGATTTGCATTCTGGCCAACCGTGCATTGCCTGAACTGGGGTATGCCCTTGAGGGAAAAGCCACGTAATGTGGTATTCATTCAGTGCTATTCTCTTTTTTGTTTTTTGCAAGTTTTGAATCCCCACCAGTTTCTGCTGGCTTTTTGTTATTCTTTAGTGCCTTCAAATAGTTGTTTAAAAGTTTTATCTAGAGTTTGTTATTTTTATCTTAAGTGGAATTAGTTTGACACAGGCTACTCCATCCTACTGGCACTCGAACTTTGTGACCATCTTTTTAGTTAGATCTTTGTCCACGCCTTTCGCGATCTCCTTAGAATAAATTCCTAAGCAGAATTATTGGGTCAAGGAGCACATACCCCACATCAAGGATTATGAATCATACTGTCAAACAGGTCCCTAGAAAGGTCGCTTGTTACAGTGTTGTGGACAGGTTGAGAAATTCTGGAGGACCGTGTTGTCATGGCTGACTTCCCATTGTGGTACCTGACACAGTGCTGGCACTTAGTATCTGTGCAGGCTGTTGACCGACTGTACCTGGAATATGATTGCTGCCGGTGCTGATCAAAGGAGTCGGCTTTAATCCTGGGACAGAGGACCCTTACTTCATCACTAGAGCTACGTTTAAAAGTATTCCTTCAGCCACCTTCTGCCAACAAATGTCCCTTCAGTGATGACACCAGCCCGTTTACCTGGAATATGATTGCTGCCGGTGCTGATCAAAGGAGTCGGCTTTAATCCTGGGACAGAGGACCCTTACTTCATCACTAGAGCTACGTTTAAAAGTATTCCTTCAGCCACCTTCTGCCAACAAATGTCCCTTCAGTGATGACACCAGCCCCGTTATCAACATCGTATAATTACGTCGGTATTCCTCACGAGTGAAATTTTGTACTTTCGGGAGGTCTTTCAGTCACGTTATTTTATGTTTCCACAGTACAGATGCTGCCACAGACTATCTGCGTCCACCTCCCAGACTTATATGTTGAAATCTATTCCTCAAGATATGGGTATATTAGGGGCCTTTGGAAGGTAATTGAGAGAAGCCTTGTGGGCTTCAGTCTATAGGGTTGCAGGGAGTCAGACACCACTGAAGCAACTTAGCATGGGAGGTAATTAGGTCATGAAGGTGGAGCTCTTATGAATGGGATTGTTGTTGGTTGTTGTTGAGTTGCTAAGTCGTGCCTGACTCTTTTGCAACCCCACCGACTGTAGCTCACCAGGCTCCTCTGTCCATGGGATTTCCCAAGCAAGAATACTGGAGTGGGTTGCCATATCCTTTTCCAGGGGATCTTCCTGACCCAGGGATTGAACCCATGTCCCCTGCATTGGCAGGAAGATTCTTTACTGCTGAGCCACCTGGGATGCCCTGTGAAGGAGATTAGTGACCATATAAGAGACACCAGAGAGCTCCCTCACCCTTTCTGCCATGTGAGGACATGTGAAGAAGACAGTTCCTGTGAACCAGGAACTTGCCCAAGGTCATCCAGCTGAAAAATTGCTGATACAGAGCTGAAACCTGAATCTCTTGCTCCTGATTAAATGCTCCTTATTCTAAATTACCAGTGACCAATAAGGCACTGGGAAATCGCACTCAAAGTTTCCCCACCACAAAGGACAGATCAGCTGAACTCTCACCTGGCTCCTTCATGGAATACCTGCTGTGGTCTGGTCCCTGGTGTCTTAGAAGCGAGATCTCATGTTGCTTTTGTGTCATGGAGGAACTTTGCACAAACTCATCAGATGATAGGTTTCATTCAACCAGGTGATACTTCCTGTGTGTTGTGTGTGTGCGCGTGCGCACACTGGAGTCCTGGCCAGCACAGGAAATGAATGCTCTGGGCCTCCATATGGACAAGGGCAGGCCCGGGGTGAGGTAGCTCAGCTAGTGCATCCAAGCACTGAACTGATTGATTTGAGTCCAAGACGGTGCTGACATTTCACCCCTGGCTAGAGCTCTGTGTATGAGTGTGTTTGTGTTTTAAGTGGCTGAGTGTTCAAAGCCAGAAGGAGTTCTCCTGGGAGGAGGCTGTAGCCTCCTGGGTAATCTGCAGAGCTCAGCATTTTAGGGAAATGATTCTTAGTGAATCTGATGATGTTTTTGAGACTTGCTACCACGACTGCCATTAAAGGGAGGGGGACAAGCCAGTAGAACCATGTATTCAAATTGGCCTGGAGGTTCTAGATGCTGTGCAAGATGCTTGGGTCACACTGATGAAAAGGAGACCTCAGGAGCTCCAAATAGAAGGGGCAGGAGTGTGTTGGAGAGTGCCGGGAATAGAGGTGTGAGCCGATAATCATAATACGGCCAAGTAAAGAGCTTTGCTAAAGGCATGTTAGGAACTTCCCTGGCGGTTCAGAGGCAAAGAATCCATCTGCCAATGTAGGAGATGCTGGTTCGATCCCTGGGTTGGGAAGATCCCCTGGAGGAGGAAAGGAAAATCCACTCCAGTATTCTTGCCTGGGAAATCCCATGGACAGAGGAGCCTGGGGTCACAGAAGAGTGGGACCTGACTGAAGAACAGGAACAAAAGGCAAGTTAGAGGTGCTGTATGGCCCACAGAGGGCAGAGATTGGGAAGGGGTCTTCCTCCAGTTCATGACCTCGCCCTCCACATCTAGCTCAGCTCAGTTTCTCAGATCTGCACTCCCCTGAGCATCCCTTCACTCTCATAAGCCCCATCTTCTCACCCACTGGTTTCTTCCCATCATCACACAAAGCATCTCTCATCTTTGAGAAAGCAGTCTTATTGAATCTGCATCATCCTTTAGCCACCATCCCATTTTTGGCTTCCTTTCTTGGACAAGCCTTTTGGGAGAACTACCTTCCCCGCCTCAGCTTCCTTGTTTCCAGGGTCTTCTGGCAGCTTGCAAGGTAAAGCCTTTGCCCCACTTACCATTCAGAGGGTCTTTTCACTATTCACTGGCTGAGAGCTGGAACCCAATACATTTCTTGAATGAATGAATGAAAGATTACAAAGGCAGTTTTCACAGGTGTGTGATAAGAGGTTCAGATGATGGATGGCTGATTCTCCCCATTGTAGAGACGAGCAACTGAGGCTTAGAGAAATGTTATTATCTATGTGAGGGCTTGCTGGAGCCCATGGGGGAGCAGGAGACCAAGTGATGGGAAGAATAAAGGGCCACTGCTTTCTGACTGGCTGAGCTGGAGAGAATTGCTTGGGCCGCTTCTAACACCTGCTTCTTTGCTGGCATCTTCTGACCCTGGCCTGTTGGGGAGAGTGAGCTGAGAATCTGTTCTGTTCAGCATCTGCTCCTGCTCATAGCCTCAACAGACAGCGCGGCCTCACTGATGAGATTCTGGGCCCTTTGATACTCCGTCCCGGCCTGGAGTGGCTCCAGCCGTCGAGATGGGTTTTGCTGTCAGGCGAGCATCTTTCAGCACCTCCTGTCATGCTGTGTGAGGCTGTAAATATCCTCAGATGTCACCTGCCTGTTCCTTTTCTGGAAAGAGCTTGCACGGGGGCTGGCCCAGATCACAGGCGCAGCGCTCAGCTGCTGGGCTGTCTGCACGTCCAGAGGGCTCCCAGCACTCCCTGTGGCCACTGCTGCCTCATTCACAGGCGTTTCTCAGGGCGTGGCTGGGCCCACCGTGGAGCCACAGGAGATGGTTGCTAAGCTGGTTAATTTTCTGAGACTCTCCTGGCCACAGTCACATGACCTCTGGGGGAACCCGGATGTTTCCCGCTGGCCTCAGGGATCCACAGTCTCTCTAGGGTGGAGGCTCCAGGTGAAAGATGAGGCTCTCCTGTCACTCCCTCTGATGTGCTGAACACGAGGAGGGAGATGGGGGCCTCCGCTGAGATATAGGAAAGGCTGGTAGCACCCAGGACAGTCAGGCTCTATCTCTCTGTAGTCAGTCACCTCCTCAAGAGGTGAGGATCAGCCAGCCCAGGGACCAGGGGCTAGACCATGTGTGCCTGGAATGGCACAAACACGCTGCGGTGAGATGTCAGGGTAGAGGGGGCTGTGCATGGGTGAGGAGGAGGGGCCGAGCAAAGGACAGCAGATGTGCATTCCACCCGCTGAGCGCAGCCTGTGGAGGGGGTGTGGGGAGGACCGGGTCCCTCAGTTAGTGTCTGAGGCTCCAGGGAGAACATGTTCATCCCCTAAGTGACCTGCAGGATGCCAGTGAGCTTCTCTTCGGAGCACTCAGGAAAGGAGTGGAAGGGCTGTCCAGCACACGGCCTGCGTGTGGGCAGGGAGATGTAGGCCCTGGGGGTGGGTGCTGATGTTAGAAGAGGGGAAAGTATAAAGAGAGGAGGAGTCTCATGAATTCAGCAGAGCCGGGAGCTGGTCTTCCTCTTCCTCCTGCTTCGTGTTAGGATCCTCTGTGGCGCCAAGTTCACATGCCAGGGCTCAAGGTCACATACTTCGGCTTTGGGTGGCTGGGGTCAGCTCCGGTGCACTGTAGAGGAGTGGGGTGGGCCGTCAGCCTGCTGCAGGGAAGCATTTCCAGAACCTTCCAGCTGGGGCCAGGGTCCCAGGGACTGAGCACATCACACCCACGCTGTGGCTGGGAGAGGGGAAGAGGGCCTTGGCCAATATCATCAACTGTAAGCTCATCCACATGATGCTGTCTCAGACTGAATGGAGCCAGTGGCTGGACGAGGCGACTGGTCTACCCCAGTCTCCCCCCACAAGGTCTATGCAATTGACTGTTTGGGATGTGCCTGCGTTTGGAAGAAGCCTTGGCCTGTCATGGTGGGTGGTGCTGGACAGGCCCCATTCAGGGAGCCTTTGCAACTCGACAGCCTCGTCTTCTAGATACTTCTGCTTCTCTTCCTGGGACGTCCAGGACTGCAGTGTCAACAGCTCCTCATGTTTCTTTGGGGGCCTCTGTGTCTTGATCCCAGGTGACAAATGGGGAGGGCTGGGGGAAGTCTGGACCCATCACGACAGTCCTAGAACCGGGATGTACTGAGGACAAGAACACAGGCGTCTGCTGGGTGAGATGGAACAAAGCAAACCAGGAGCCTCCCACCGAGGAGGGGCTTCCAGGGAGGGCATCCCACGTGAGCCAGGAGCTTAAGGAGTGGCATGACTCTGCTACCATCCTTTCCTTCCCCAGAAGAGTGGACTGGACATCTCAGCAGACAGCAAGGACAGACCAGGATTAACAGGCAGAAATGGGTTCCCTGGACTAGGCTTTCTCTGCTGAAACCTGCTGCCATCCTGATTCTCAGCTCAGTCTTTTCTCGAAAGAGAATGGAGGTGGGTGGGATCCAGCCCTTCTGAAGACTGGACAGGACATTTTCTTACAGTTGCTCCTAAGGTGGGGCCGAGAGGGGCCAGCCCTCAGGATGGGAAGTTAAGAGCCTTCCTGGAGGGGAAGGGGTGGTGGGAGCTGAGTCTCCTGGAGTCACAGGAGCAGCTGTGCAAAGCACCTGGCAGAGCAGGCAGGAGCCTGTGCTCACAGTGCCTGCATAGTCCCCACCAGTCACACTGGAGCCGTGGCAGGAGGTGGAGCAGATGCCGGAGTCCTGCCCGGCATCTCCAGGCTCACTTCGCACCCCCCAGGCACTGTTTTGTGAGCTGTGGCCAGGCTGTCCTCCAGGCAGCCACCCTTGGGCTGCACTAGTGTCCTGGGGGTAAGCTGGACCCACGTGCCTGCACGAGGTGGCAGCACTCTGTATATTCTCATGTCCTCGATGACGGGCTCATTGCATCTGCTTGCTTAGCTCAGGCTATTGTTACAGAATTCCACAGACTGAGGGCCTTCGTGAAAGTGAAAGTCGCTCGTTCGGGTCTGACTCTTTGCAACCCCATGGACTGAAGCCCTTCCATGCAATTCTCCATGCCAGAATACTGGAGTGGGTAGCCATTCCCTTCTCCAGGGGATCTTCCCAACCCAGGGATTGAACCCAGGTCTCCTGCATTGCTGGCGGATTCTTTACCACCTGAGCCTCCAGGGAAGCAAGGGAACTTAAACCACAGACATTTGTTTTGCAAATGTTCTGGAAGCTGTGCAGTCCAAGATAAAGATACTGGCAGATTCGGTTTTCAGTAAAAGCTGTCTTCCTGGTCACCTTGCTGTGTCCAACACAGGAACAAGGAGAGAGCTGTCTGGTGTCTCTTTAGGTGGAAGTATTAGTTACTCAGTCGTGTCCTATTTTGCGACCCCATGGACTGTAGCCTGCCAGGCTTCTCTGTCTATGGGATTTCCCAGGCAAGAATACTGGAGTGGGTAGCCATTCCCTTCTCCAGGGATCTTCCCAACCCAGGGATGGAACCTGGTCTCCTGCATTGAAGGCAGTTTCTTTACCATCTGAGCCACCAGGGAAGCCCCTTGTTTTGTAAAGGCACACGCTAATCCCATCATGGGACCCACCCCCAAATTTTGCTTGGTGACGTATCTATCCATTCCTTTATCCCTCTCTCCATCTTATTTTTTTGGTACCTGGGTCCTCAGGTCCTGGGTGGATGGGCTCAGAGAGACAGCTTCTTCTTCTTTTAAAATATTTATTTATTTATTTGGCTGCACCTGGGCTTAGCTGCTGCGTGCAGGATCTTTACTTTCGGCATGTAAACTCTTAGTTGCGGCACGCGGAGACTTAGTTGCGGCATGTGGAATCTGGTTCCTTGACCAGGCATCAGACCAGGGCCCCTGCACTGGGGACGCAGTCTCACCACTGGCCGCCAGGGAAGTCTGGAGAGGCAGCTTCTTCAGTGTCTCATCTGCACCTCACCTCAGGCTTCCCAGGTGGCACAATGGTAAAGGACCTGCCTGCCAATGCGGGAGATGCAAGAGACTCAGGTTTGATCCCTGGATCAGAAAGATACCCTGGAGCAGGGATTTGCAAGCCCACTCCAGTATTCATGCCTGGAGAATCCCGTGGACAGAGAAATCAGCCGGGCTGCAGTCCATGGGACCGCAGAGTCCAGCACGGCTGAGCACACACACATGCGTACACACTGCGTCTCATCCCGGGCCTGTGTCTGTGAGTGAGCCCTGCTGTGTACTTTCAGTTTCCCATCATACAGTATCCCTGCCTCTCTCTTGCTGAGCAGACGCGGTTTCCCGACTCCTCCTCCAGATCAGACAGGCCACCCTGGCCGCCATCCTCGCTGCCCTGCCTGGTTCTCCTGTCCCTGGGGACGGTGGTGGATGAACCAAACTAGAATCAATGGGCGGGGCTTTATTATGGGCTCCATTTAAATATTTTTCTTCCAGTGCCACATGACCAACAAAGGCCAGCTTGGGGTCCACTGGGAGCTCAGGAAGGTTCTCTCTGAACCATTTTAACAGAGTTAGCTCCTGAGCTTGGGCTGGGGAGGGAAGGGGAGAGCCCCAGCCCACACAGATATGAGGAAGTGCCTTGCAGTGATAACAGCATCAGGGCCCTTCTCATGAAACCGGAAACCCATGGGCAGAGTGTGGTCATGTTATAACAGGACAAGCAGAGTGGAGAACAATGTCTCACCTCCCCAAGGGCCCACCCATGATGCCCTGGAGTGTAGGCTGAGCCAGGCCAGCTGGCTGAGGGCAAGGGTACCCTGGGCAGCGTGGGACGATGGCTTTCCACCCATGCCGGAGGAAAGGAAGGGTTGGTCACACACACCTGTGGTCCTGCTTTGCCCAGAGTGGCCGTTGCCCAGTTAGAGCTCCCAGACAGGGGGTCTGGGCTTGGTGCCCAGCACCATGAAATAATCCCTCTATCCCTGTAGATTGGTAAAGGACCTGCCTGCCAATGCGGGAGATGCAAGAGACTCAGGTTTGATCCCTGGATCAGAAAGATACCCTGGAGCAGGGATTTGCAAGCCCACTCCAGTATTCATGCCTGGAGAATCCCGTGGACAGAGAAATCAGCCGGGCTGCAGTCCATGGGACCGCAGAGTCCAGCACGGCTGAGCACACACACATGCGTACACACTGCGTCTCATCCCGGGCCTGTGTCTGTGAGTGAGCCCTGCTATGTACTTTCAGTTTCCCATCATACAGTATCCCTGCCTCTCTCTTGCTGAGCAGACGCGGTTTCCCGACTCCTCCTCCAGATCAGAGAGGCCACCCTGGCCGCCATCCTCGCTGCCCTGCCTGGTTCTCCTGTCCCTGGGGACGGTGGTGGATGAACCAAACTAGAATCAATGGGCGGGGCTTTATTATGGGCTCCATTTAAATATTTTTCTTCCAGTGCCACATGACCAACAAAGGCCAGCTTGGGGTCCACTGGGAGCTCAGGAAGGTTCTCTCTGAACCATTTTAACAGAGTTAGCTCCTGAGCTTGGGCTGGGGAGGGAAGGGGAGAGCCCCAGCCCACACAGATATGAGGAAGTGCCTTGCAGTGTAACAGCATCAGGGCCCTTCTCATGAAACCGGAAACCCATGGGCAGAGTGTGGTCATGTTATAACAGGACAAGCAGAGTGGAGAACAATGTCTCACCTCCCCAAGGGCCCACCCATGATGCCCTGGAGTGTAGGCTGAGCCAGGCCAGCTGGCTGAGGGCAAGGGTACCCTGGGCAGCGTGGGACGATGGCTTTCCACCCATGCCGGAGGAAAGGAAGGGTTGGTCACACACACCTGTGGTCCTGCTTTGCCCAGAGTGGCCGTTGCCCAGTTAGAGCTCCCAGACAGGGGGTCTGGGCTTGGTGCCCAGCACCATGAAATAATCCCTCTATCCCTGTAGAAAGATTCTGTATCTCTCATTATCCTGTGCAGTGGAAATACCACAGACGTCAACCCAGGCCAGGAGCTGAAATGCTGTCTCCACACCTCACTCTGTGGGCAAGTCACTTCCTATCTTTGAACCTCAGTTTCCTCATCTGTAAAGTGGGCTCAATGACACTTGTCTTACAGACTTATTAAATCTATTTCACATCAAATGAGATGAATTAAAACGTACCTGATGGGCACAAGCAGCCATTAATAAGTGGCTCTTGTTACTATTATCGTTCTCTCAACTTGCCCAGTGTTGGGTACTATGCCAAGGGCTACATATCAGAAATATACATCAACTGATTGTGGTCTTTTCCTTCTGTATATGGGTGCTTAGGGCTGAAATGGACCTGAAAATCTCCATTAGGGCCTTATGCATGTGTGCATGTGTGTGTGTGTGAGAAAGGGGGGCGGGCAGGAGGTTGATTTAACCTGCTGTTTTTGAACGTGACTGAGGTCTGAGCACAGCGTGAGGTTTAACCTATAGATTCCCAGGCACCGGGGGCCACGGAAGTGGGGTTCACTCAGTTTCCAGAAGGGCTGAGCAGCCCCGAGAGGGAGAGGGCCTCAAGGTCCTTAGTCCTCCTGCGTCAACTGCCACGTATGATCTCACCCGCCGAGGTGCATTCTCCTTGAGAGAGAGGAGGTCTGCACCAGGGGCTGGGCTCCAACCAGATTCCGCTTCAAGGCAGCTGATCAGCACCAAGGATGCTAGGAATGGAAGCTGGGAGGTGGCAGGTGGTGTGGACAGAGCTGGGAGTGTGAAGCCAGAAGCCGAAGACTGTTCCTGGGGATGTGACCTTTGTTAAGTCACCTGCCCCTCAGTTTCTCCTCTGGAAACGAGGTTGCTCTGCTGGCGAGGGGTGAGCCTTTGAGGTCTGCGAGCCTGTGGTTCTGGGCTCTCCTCCGCAGAAGCAAGGCTGTTGTAACAACGAGGCTGAGCTCTGGTTATTGTAAACTTCCCGCAGAACGAGGCATACCTTACCATGATGTCATGTCTAGACACCCAGGTCAGGTATAAATTATGGAGACAAAGTAGCATGTTCAGTGGTTAGACTGTAAAACTTTAACGAGAGATTTCTGTGACTCCAACATGTGCTGGACAAGACTGCTTTCGGAGGAGGAGAAGGAGGAGAGGCCCTTTCTTCCTTTTTCACTTCCCTCCCGGCATCTGTGCCTGGGGAAGGCCCTCAGGACTCTTGGAGACGCTGGTCCCACGTGGCGGCTTCCTCCAGCGCAGGAAGTGACCAGTGCTGGTTTCCGGAGACCTGGTAGCTGAGCTGGGTGGACCTGGGGCAAATCTCAGCCTCACAGGGCCTCAGTTTCCTTATCTGTAAAATGGGGGTGGAAGAGAGAGAGAGAGAGAACATTCCAGCACAAACATTTCCATCTTCTGATCCTTAAGGACCTGGCAGAGCAAAGCAGTAGACGTGTGCGTCGAGCAGAAGGAATGCTTTTTTGCATTTTAAGACCTACCTCCTGTGGCTTTGGTGATGAGAAATGTGGCAAGGCAAAGGAGCGGCTTCAGAGGCTGTGAGAGGGGGCCCTGGCCTGGAGATCCTGGGGTGTCCTCTGAAAAGGGCTGAAAGTTAAGCCGGTAGCAACTGAGGGGAGGGGGACAACAGAGGGTGAGATGGTTGGATGGCATCACCGACTCAATGGACGTGAGTTTGAGCAAACTCCGGGAGTTGGTGACGGACAGGGAGGCCTGGTGTGCTGCAATCCATGGGGATGCAAAGAGTCAAACACGACTGAGCGGCTGAATGACCACAAACTGAGGGGACGTCTTTGTAAGCGATGGACACTGTTGTACTTTTGTTTTTTTTCTTTCTGACAGCAAATACATTGTTCCAACACCAATTCTCCAATTCTCTGACCGCAACTAGGCGTTCAACACTCCAATTCCTGTTCTGATACCAACTACCCGGAGTTAGTGGACACCCCAGACATGAAGGGCTCAGTCCCGCAAGGCTGCTGCCCACTTCAGGTGCCAGCTGCACTGAGGTCCCTAAGCTACATGGCCTTCCCTGCCACCCTGCTGACTACAAATCTGTGGGTTCCCATGACACCCCCTCAAGTGCGATAATTCACTAGGGTGACTCACAGAACTCAGGAGAGCACTGTACTTACCATTACAGTTTTATCATAAAGGACTCAACTCAAGAACAGCCAAATGGAACAGCCACAGGTTGAGGGATGGGGAGGGTGCTGAGCTTCTGCACCCTCTGGTGTGCACCACCCTCCCAGCACCTCTGTCTGTTCACCCACCCAGCTCTCTAAACCCCATCCTCTGGGATCCTTATGGAAGTTCCATTACATAGACATGGTTGATTTAATCATGGCCACTGGTGACTGAAGCCAGTCTCTGGCTTCTCTCCCCTCCCCAGAGGGCTTGCCTGAGGTTGAACGTTCCAACCTCCTAATCAAATGGTTGGTTCCTTCGGGCACCAACACCCAACCTAAAGCCCTCTAGGGACCCACCTGGAGTCACTGGAGAAGGCAATGGCACCCCACTCCAGTACTCTTGCCTGGAAAATCCCATGGACGGAGGAACCTGGTGGGCTGCAGTCCATGGGGTCGCGAAGAGTCAGACATGACTGAGTGATTTCCCTTTCACTTTTCACTTTCATGCATTGGAGAAGGAAATGGGACCCCACTCCAGTGTTCCTGACTGGAGAATCCCAGGGATGGGGGAGCCTGGTGGGCTGCCGTCTATGGGGTCGCGCAGAGTCGGACACGACTGAAGCGACTCAGCAGCTTAGCAGCAGGTGTGCTTGAAAGGGGCCTTTTATGAATAATAAACACCAGGCTCCCATCACTCTGGAAATTCCAAAGGTTTTAGGAGCTCGATTCCAGGATCTGGGGATGAAGGTCAAGCATAAACATTTTATAATACCGCCTCTATAAGCTGGTGGTACTGAGTACACTGAGGATGCCTACCTTGGTCCCTAGATCTGAGGTGGGGAGGCCCTGGCATATGGCAATGACATACCACGGCTCCAGCAGCCCTGGGGCACAATGCAGGAGTCTGTTTCCAGATGCCCTAGTGTGCATCACGGCAGGAGGTCTGGGGATGAAGGTCAAGCATAAACATTTTATAATACCGCCTCTATAAGCTGGTGGTACTGAGTACACTGAGGATGCCTACCTTGGTCCCTAGATCTGAGGTGGGGAGGCCCTGGCATATGGCAATGACATACCACGGCTCCAGCAGCCCTGGGGCACAATGCAGGAGTCTGTTTCCAGATGCCCTAGTGTGCATCACGGCAGGAGGGCTCCACTGCGGTCAGACACACGGCAGAGGAATGGCCAAGCGTTTGAATGGGGTGGTTGGCATTGCAGGGTGCTCAGGCCTTTGACATGTGGGTGGAGCCATTCAGTCTCAGAAGGCATCGGTGCCACAGGGCAGTACATACCACATGAGCGAAGGGTACAGGCTCTGTGATCCCAGGATGTGTGGACCATGGTCATGTTCATCATGTCACAGGAGAATGACCCCCAGGGGCCACGGAGCAGCTGGGATGAGGAAAGTCTGTCCTCAGCCAACTCTTTCACCATCTTGTCGCATTTATGAAGTGCCCACCTGCTCTGCGGACCCCGTGAACACCGGAGTCCATGTGCAAACCCTCACTCTTTCCCACTGAAAAGTCGTGGGCAGGAGAGGCCTCCCTGGGAGCTTCGGGCTCTGCAGAGGGAGTGCATTTGGCCCTGGGTCCCCTGTTCCCACAAGAACCTCTCACATGTTCTTTAGGGCCAAGCGTTGCCTGAACTTCTGCTCAGAGGGGGCTGTATTTCCGGGATTGGAATGTTCCAGAACCCCCGTGCCTCGCTCTGCTTTGAACAGCTATTCATCGCCTGGGCCTCCCCTTCAGCGCTTCTCCCCCAGGCTTGGGGCTTCCTCCTCCCACCCGTTCCTGCTCTCTCCCTCCCGCCCTTCTTCTCCTCCTCTCAGTTGCCTACATGTCTATCTTTCCAACTTTTCTCTAAGCTGCCTGGGGGTTGTGTCTTTGTCTGCTGCTTTTTGGTTTGCAAGGATGCCTCCCCTAAGGAGAAAAAAATGGGGTTTCACCTACAGTCAAATCTGGCCCCACCACTTCCCAGCTACGAAATGTTGGACAACCAAATGATTTCTTGGAGCCTCACTTTCCCTATCAATGAAATGGGAAAATTGAAGCTTACTCTACAGGGGTCTTAGCAGGTTCTAGAGGCTCCTGAGAAGTGCCCAGCTCCTGGGAGCACCCAGGGAACCAGACCAGGGCCTGGCCCGTGAGAAACACGTGCTGCCGGGCACCTGGCCCTGGGACATGATTTCCTTTTACCTTCCTGGTAACCCCATGGAACAGGCAGGCATCACGGTGCTCCCATTTTACGGATGAGAAAGGTGAGGCTAAGTGCTTAAGTGGGTAGATGAAGGCTACATGGTCAGTAAGTGATTGATCTTGGAGCAAGTCTGCTCCAAGAGCAAATCACAACCAGGTCCGGCCTTTGGACTTACTCCACACTCAGTAAGGCATGAATGAATGAATGAATGAATGATTATATGCAGGGCTGCTCCATGGCTGTGGCCAGCTCTGGGATCCCCGAGCCGTGAGGGAGAAGCCCTGGGCAGGGTGAAGGAAAGCAGATCGCCAGCTCGGTTGGTTTGGCAGAAGGATGGGTCTCCAGAGGCCTCACTCAGAGACCAAGGGCCCGGGTCAAGGTCCCAGGGTGGACTCACAGAGCAGGGCTATTTGCATCTGTGTGGTGTCCATGATGCGTGCATGTGCCTCGTGAGTATGGGGGATGTGTGGTGACTATGCATACGGTCCTGGTGCAAGTGCTGTCTGTGTGTGGTGGGTGCATGTGATGCGTGTCAGCACGTGGGGGTATGTGTGTTGGTGAGTGGACTGTGCGTCTGTGTGTATGGACATGTGGATATGTGCTGTGTGTGTACTGATATGTGTAAAGTCTGTGCACATGTGTGTGTTAGTGTGTGAGGTTTGTGTGTGAGTGTGCAGATGTACAGTGAGTGTGTAATAAACCCTCTGTGATGTTCTCGTGGACTGGTTAGATTCCCGTGAGATAATCTGTCTAATCTTGAACTTGGAGGGTGTACGTCTGGCCACCTGCACAATGGAAGCTGAGACGGGGCGGTGTGGGGAGCGGAGGGATGGGTGGGGTGGGTCTGACCCTTTGGTGTTAACTTGCACTTAACCCACGGGCTTTTGGTATGGCTCCCTCACCCTCCTTCACACCTGGTATCGTTCCATCACGAGATCCTTTTTTTTTTCCTCTCTGGAGAATAAGTTTCCACTTTTCTGCCTGAGAGGATGTGAGTACCTTGAAACTTCTTCCTCCTTGTAGACTTCACTTCTGTCCTGTTTTTAGCACCTCTGCAGGACTTCCCTTTTCTCGGTTCCTGATCTGCCGCCCCCTGCGGAAGGGAGGTGAGCCTTTCTCAGCCGTCTCCCTGCTGACTCAGGAGGCAGCGCTTGGGTCAGCAAAGGCAGCTCCCGTTTCTGCCTTTGTTTTGCCGTTTTCACATTTCTGCTGCAGTCAGCTTCTCTCCTATTTTCTTCATCCTTGTCAGTTTATATCTTAAAAAACAAAACCAACCCCCCAGAATGCTTCTGTCAGTTCAGTGGGGTTTCAGGAGAGTGTTTATTTGTTTGTTTTTGGCTGTACCAGGTCTCAGTTGTGGCACAGGGCATCGTTTGTTGACGCAGGCAAACTCTTAGTTGCTGCATGTGGGATCTCCTTCCCCGACCAAGGATCAAACCTGGGCCCCCTGCACTGGGAACGTGGAGTCTTAGCCACTAAATCACCAAAGAAGTCCTCAGAGAGTGTTGATAAATGTGTGCCTTCCATCTCTGCAGAAAACACGTAAGCCAAGGAGAACGGCACGCTGTTCCCCTGAGGAGGCAGGTGAACTTGGCTCAGTAACCCTTAGTACCTCTTACCATCCAAATACTCAAGTTAAACTCCTAATTTAAAAATTATACATAGGAACTGTTTCAAACTAACTAAAAAGTGCATAAAAAGTGCCCCATGAGAGACACAGGTGCCGCTGCTGAGATTTAGCAGTGGCTGTCAGCATTTTGTCATTTTGCTTCAAAACATTTTTTTTTAACTTTAAAATTTTTTCTTTTAAAATAATTCAAAACCATGTCTTAAAGACATGAAATGTTAACAGGTATGACTAAGGCCAGGTACAACTGAAGTCCCACCATCCATGCCTTTTCTCTTTTTCCTTCCCAGGCAAAAACACTAACCTCAGATTGGTGTGTGCCCTTCTAGGGCAAGTTTCTGTATTATTATTTTACGTATTTATACTTCCCTCCTGGCTCAGATGGTAAAGAATCTGCCTGCAATGCAGGAGACCCAGGTTTGATCCCCGAGTCAGGAAAATCCCTTGAAGAAGGGAATGGCTACCCACTCCAGTATTCTTGCCTGGAGAATTCCATGGACAGAGGAGCCTGGTGGGCTATACAGTCCATGGGGCCACAAAGAGTCAGACATGACTAGGTGACTAACACATAGACATTCTAAAAGTATATATGATTATGTGTTTTAAAATTTGCATACATGCTGTTCTGCTGAATGCATGCTTTTACAGTTTGCTTTTTCACTTAAAATATCTGTGAGCGCAGTTTGTAACGATCTGTACTTATTTATTTGGCTGCACTGGGTCTTTGTTGTGGCATGTGAAATCTTTAGTTGCTGCATGCAAACTCTTAGTTGTGGTATGTGGGATCTAGTTCCCTGACCAGGGATTGAACCAATACCCCCTGCATTGGGAGCTTGGAGTCTTATCTGCTGGACCACCAAGGAAGTCCCCATGATGACCTTTTAACCTCTAGTTCATTTTTTACTTTCTAGGAGTCTCCTGCATGAATGTACTACAGCTTATTTATTATTCTTCCACTGAAAGACATATTGCGTTCACTTTTTCACAAATGCAAATAGGACTACAGAGAATGCCCTCAGATCCTTCTGCACACAGGCACGGGCTTGCCCAGACTGAGAATGTTGATCTCTAACTCTTCTGCGATGATGCTGGCTTAGTTGCTCAGTTCTGTCCAACTCTGGCAACCCCATGGACTGTATGTAGCTCACCAGGCTCCTCTGTCCATAGGATTTCCCAGACAAGAATACAGGGTGGTTTGCCATTTTCCCTCTCCAGTGGATACTCCTGAGCCAGAGTTTGAACCTGGGTCTCCTGCCTTGCAGGCAGATTCTTTACTGTCTGAGCCACCAGGGACGCCCCTCAGTTCAGTTCAGTTCAGTTCAGTCTAACTCTTTGAGACCCCATGGACTGAAGCACACCAGGCTTCCCTTTCCGTCACCAACTCCTGGAGCTTGCTCACACTAGAGCAGGCCCCTAGACAGTGTTGGCCCCTAGACAGTGTTGAACTGCTCTCCAGTCCCCTTCTTTCCATCCCCCTCCAGAGCATCAGTATGAAATTCCCCATTGCTCTATATTTTCACCAATATTTGGTATTGTCAAATGTGATTATTTTTGTACTCTGGTAGATGAGAAGTTGTATATTGATTTAAAGATCTTCATTCCCCTAGTATGTCTTAGTTTCAGCTTCTTTCCGTTTTTGTTTGTCCAACAATGTTTGTAAGTTGTCCCGACTCTTGAATGATAGTTTAGTTGGATATAAAATTCTAGGTTGATAATCATGTTCCCCCTGCACTTTGGAGATACTATACCATTATTTTCTGGTCTATTGTTGCTGTTGAGAAGTCTACTGAAGATGTCTTTGGAGATAGTTCATCTTTTTGCTTTGGCTGGTTATAAGATTTTGTCTACAGATTCACTGTGATTTGTCTAGGTATGGATCAGCATATTTATCTGTTTGTGACTCTTTGTAATCCTTGAAGCCTTGATATATGAGGATTTATATATTTTAAAATCAGTTCTAGAAAATTCTGTCATAATCTTTCCAGATTTTTCTTCTTTATCATTTTCTCTGTTTGTTGCTTCTGGAACTCTCTTTAGAAAGATAGGATCCTCATTCTGTCCTCCGTGTCTTTTAACTGCTCATTCTTCTTTGTGGTGTTTCACCTTTGCACTTTGGACAAAATTTCCTCAGATACAACTTTTATTAATACTCTCCTCAGCAGTATCCCAAAGAAGGCAATGGCATCCCACTCCAGTACTCTTGCCTGGAAAATCCCGTGGACAGAGGAGCCTGGAAGGCTGCAGTCCATGGGGTCGCTGAGGGTTGGACACAACTGAGCAACTTCACTTTCACTTTTCACTTTCATGCACTGGAGAAGGAAATGGCAACCCACTCCAGTGTTCCTGCCTGGAGAATCCCAGGGATGGGGGAGCCTGGTGGGCTGCCATCTATGGAGCTGCACAGAGTCGGACACGACTGAAGTGACTTAGCAGTAGCAGCAGTATCCAATATGCCTTTTTACCTGTCCATTTCATTTTTATTTTTAATAGCATATTTTTAAATTTCCGTAGGTTATATTTTGTTCTTTTCCATTTCTATCCAACTTTTAGCATTTTTCTTTTAGCTCTCTAATATTTTTTAAAAATCTTATTTATTTTTAGCTGGGGCACGATGCAGCATGGGGCATCTTAGTTCCCTGACCAGGGATCAGACCCATGCCCCTTGCTTTGAAAGTGCAGAATTTTAACCACTGGACCACCAAGGAAGTCCCCACTCTATACTATTTTAAAACATATTTTTTTTCCTTTTTTTAAATTAAAAACTTATTTTTTTAATATTCTTTATTTATTTTCCAATTGAAGGATAATTGCTTTACAGAATTTTGTTGTTTTCTGTCAAACTTCAACATGAATCAGCCATTTCGTATTTTCTTTATTATTGGAATTTTATATTCTCTTGTTGTTGGGATTTAATCTTCCTGGTTGTCTTCTTTGCTCTCTCACTTATGGTCGCTGTTTTCCTTGTTTTTTATGTATCTTTTTTTAATAGTGAGCTCTTCTTTGTTACAGCTTTTTTGTGTGTGTAAGAATCCCCTGTAGCCTGGATTGTGGAACATTCTCCCACAGGGTGTTATAAGGCACTCCAAAATATCACTAGCTAGGAATAGATTTTTACGCTAATTTCTTGGTTGGTGGATTTCTGGTAAATTGTTCTGGGTTTATAATCTCAGTTCAAACCCCAGATCCACACAAAGCACAGGCTTGAGGTTTGGCTGCATCAGGAGAGATTTTCTGTTTAAATCTAGGGAAAAGAGAGAAGCTGCACTATTCCCTTCCTATGCTGACTGACAGACAGTCTTCTAGGAAACCTCTCATGGGGCATGCTGCCCTTTCCCCCTTCGTGGACACTCAAAGCAGAGTGGTGTGCAAACGTCACCGTGAGGCAGGCAGTGTTACAACAGTGATGACCCCTCCCTCGCCCCCCAAGCCCAGTTACAGCATCTGCTCATATAGTGTCTACCCTATTTTCAGTTTCCTCTTTATTCTTATAAATACTTCCTTTCTTTCTTTGGAACTCAGTTATGCATTTAAACTAATTTTCATTGTATTTTATCCAGCATTTCTTCTTTAATCCAGTATTTCTAAGTGTTTATAGAAAGAAGTGTTTCTGAGTTTCTTATACACCATCTATTAGGACCTGAAATCTATTCCTAATTTCCTTTTGTCTCAATTTCTCCACTTAGAACGTAGGAATAATGTTGCCTTCTACCAAGAGTAATCAGAATCGGGTAAGGATTTACATAATTGATCTAGCCATAGACTAAGTGCTCAATAAAAGCTAGCAGTAATTATGACTGTTACACTGAAACCATATGTGTTTTTTTTCTTTTTGATATTTGTGGGTAGCCTAGTTGGAGGTCTTTGAGAATAAAATAGCTGATTTTCTCCCAGTGCAGATTGTAATCTTTAGTTTTGCTAAATTTATTCAAAGAGGGAATAAATTAAGGAAAAATCAATAAACTAAAAGTTAGTGTTCACATGGTCTGCTAGTTGTTTGCTGTTCAGTTGCTGAGTCCTATCTGACTCTTTGTGACCCCATGGACTGCAGCACGCCAGGCTTCCCTGTCTTTCACTATCTCCTGGGGCTTGCTCAAACTCATATTCATCGAGTCAGTGATGCCATCCAACCATCTCATCCTCTGTTGTCCCCTTCTCCTCCTGCCTTCAATCTTTCCCCAGCATCAGGGTCTTTTCCAGTGAGTCAACTCTTCGCATCAGGTGGCCAAAGTATTGGAGCTTCAGCTTCAGTATCAGTGCTTCCAATGAATATTCAGGGTTGATTTCCTTTAGGATTGATTGGTTTGATCTCTTTGCTGTCCAAGGGACTCTCAAGGGTCTTCTCCAGCACCATAGTTTGAAAATATCAGTTCTTTGGTGCTCAGCCTTCTTTATGGTCTAACTCTCACATCCTTACATAACTAGGGGAAAAAATCATAGCTTTGACTATACAGATCTTTGTTTTCAAAGGTATGCTAGTTACAATAATATATATTATTTCATATCATCCATATAATAACCCCATGACATAGGATATTGTGACAGTCAGGATAGGCCAGGTTATACTTGGTAACAAACAGCCCCGTGATTATAGAGGGGACTTGATACAACAAAAGTTACTTTCTTGCTCAAGCTGCATGTCTGATACAGGAGAGTGGAGGGCTCAGCATGTCAGAGCTCCTAAGGGCTCCAGGTTGACAGAAGTTCTACCATCTTGCACCTACACCCAGTATAAGTGGGAACTGAAAAGCCATGGACTTGTCACTGCCTCGACCTCTTATAACTTAATGTCCAAAGCTAGTCATGTGGCCCTGGTCAACTCCAAAGGGTCAAGGAAATGGAGGGATTTGGGGTGATTACATCTGTCTCTGCCTCAGGCAGACTAGAAAGGTAGGAACTTTTCCCAGACACCTTCTAAGTGTCCGGCAGTACACGTAGAAGAAATAGTGTTCTATTTCTTGAAAAAAAGAAAGTGTTGGCTGCTCAGTCGTGTCCAACTCTTTGCAGCCCCGTGGACTGTAGCCCACCAGGCTCCTCTGTTCATGGAATTCTCTAGGCAAGAATACTGGAGTAGATAGCCATTTCCTTCTCCAGGGGATCTTTAACCAGGGTCTCCTGCATTGCAGGCAGATTCTTTACCATCTGAGTCACTGTGAAGCCTGTCGTACTTTCTCAGTTCTCAGCAGTGCTTCAAGGTAGCGCTGCATGTGAAGAAACAGGAGCTGGAGAGATTAAGGAGCTCATATGAGATGCCACTTCTCATCTGGTAGAGCCAAAATGTGGGTTCTGCCTTCTGACTCCATATTGTCCGTTTCTACCAGGGGAGGAAAAAGGTGAAAGACATGCAGGGAGGTGGGAGGCAGCCAGAGGTCAACTCTGGCACATTGGCCCTCAGAGGTGATGCTGCCTCTGCTGGAGCCCCAGCAGCAGGGGAGCCTGATGGCCTTACAGCTCCCCTGTGTGAGGGGTACGCCCCTTGGCTTCAAGGGCTAGCCTTGTCATGCCGCACCAGACACGTGTGTAGCTGTGGACACATTGTAAAGTCGGGTGTGAGTGCTCTGTGATAAGTGTGAGTTCAGGTCCTTTGTGCCATAGGCTACTGTGCTGTCAGAGGATGCCCAGACTCCACTGGGACAGGCACTTAGGAGCTCAGGTCCTTGTGGTCTCAGCCTCTGTCCCCTGACCTGTTTTTGCATGACTGGTTTGGCCAGGATGCTGGAATCATCATCCGGCTTATCCCAGTATCTAGATATCCCAGTACCTAGGACAGGGCCTGATCTTGAAGAGCGCTTGGGAAAGGCTCTTTGGTGGGACAGTAGCTGACTGTTCTGAGACTCTTGCGAGCAGGCTGTTACAAAGCTGTACTGCCTGGGCTGTCGGGAGTGGGCAGGGGCGGCTAGGGTCCGCTCCTGGCCGCTGCGCTCCTGTGACTCTGAGATGGCTCCATGCTCTGGCTTAGCCTCTGACTCCCGTCCCGGATGGTGGTGTGGGCAGCAAAGACATCCCAGCAGATCTGAGAGTCTCTGAGGTTCTGGCATCTGTCCTCACCTTCCAGCATGCTTGAACTTGGGAAAGGTTTGGTCAGGGATCAAACCCCACAGAGGACCTTAATGAATTCTCAATTCCGAGTCTCCTCCAGAACCCAAGCCTGCCTGTATCTACCTTACCACAGTCTTGGGGTTTGCCTTGTGCCTCGGGGTTCACAGACCAGGCTCAGCAGAGACCTTGAGATAGGAGGAGGCTGGGGGCTCTGATCCTGAGCTGGGGGTCCTCCACAGGCGATTCTGCAGGGAAGAGCTGGAGCCAGACCCCCACCCCTCCAGCTGACTGCTGCCTCTGTCCCCAGCAGCTGTGGGGGACAGGACCCCGGCTGCATTTATAGCATTTCTGTCTGCAAAGGCCTGCAGTTGTTTTAGATTAGCATACAAATCGACATTAGTGTAGTACATCTGTTGTTAATCCACGTCCCGGTGGAAGGGGGATGCCAACACGTCGTTTATAAGGCACGTCGATCCCATAATGTCCCTTTTTTTTTGCTGCCTTTGTCTTCTATCAGAGTCCATAATGGGTTCCAGGATGTCTTTTATTTTGCTACAGACCACGTTTCCTCCTGCCTAACAGATCAGAATATAATGGATTCCAGGATGTAATTTATGCTATTTTGGAATCAGACTCTGCACTATTAATTCTAAAGCCTTTGGGCAATCTCCAGGGAGGCCGGAGTTCTCTGTTTGCCCCCGTGGTCATCAGACAGGCACTGGGAACTCAACACAGTCCAGGGGCTGGAGGGGGAGGGAGCCCAGGCCGACAGTTCCCAATTAAGGGAATTCCAGGCAGGCGTGGGAGAAGAGGCCAGAGGGTGCTGGGGGAGACAGACAAAGGGAGCCGAAAGGATGCAGGGCTGGGAGGAGGAGGCACAGATGTTCAAAAAACCCAGAGATGAGCAGAATCTCTGTGGGGCTGGTCACAGACACTGGACCATGATTTTTGAGCCCCTGGGGAAGAGAACTTGGACTCTGGACATTCAGGAGGGATGAAGCCCCAAGGAGGTGTCTCCTGGAGGAGAGCAAGGCCACGTGAGCAGGAACACTGCCCTGGGAGCCACTGACCTGGACCTGAGGCTGAGCTTGGGGACCTGAGTCCTCTTGCACACGGCTGACCCTGGAGTGGTGACTGCTCCTCGCTGAGCCTGGCATCCTCTGCCCAGCACCATCACTGAGCCCTGGAGAGACAGCAGAGGTGTTGCAGGCACGTGCAAGACCTGGACAAGCCTGCGGATCTCGCTCCTGAAGGCAGAGTGTGTCCAGGGCGCAGGGCAGCCTGTCCCAGCTCCACCAGGTCCCCTGTGCCCAGGGTGCCTTCTGTGACTCAGGGAAAGAGCCTCTAGGAGCATGGGTTTTGGGGACTTCTCTCCCTCCAGGCTCGGGAGTGGAGGAGACCCAAAGGTCTCTTTGGTACCCAGTGCCTCAGGGCTACACACAGTCCAGACTCTCAGCCCAGGGGTACACAGCCTGCCAGATCTCAGGGGCTTTCCCATCCCCAGGGTAGTTGGTACCTGGGAGGCCAAGGAGGAGGCAGCTCTCTGCATCCTGAGTCCTCTCCTCACCAGGCAGCCTGGGCTGTAGTCTGAGTGCTCCAACCCCATGATGGGCTCCCCAGCCATGCCTGCCCCCTCTGCCTGCTGCCAAGCCTGGGGACTAGAGGTTGACCTGGCACCCGGGGGGATGGGATGGGGGAGTGTCCTCCACATGACCTTCACCTTTTCCCTCCTGAGCAAATATTCAGTGCTTTTCCCCACCAACCTGGACACCATCTTGGGTGCACTTGATAAGAAAGGGAGGGGCTAGGACCAGCCGCCCTGCCTAGGGATATGCTTTAAGGGACTTAAAGGCGAGTGGAGTCCAGGGCTCCCCTCCCTCCTCCAGGATGGTCAAATTCATGTGCAGGCCTGAGGCTTCTAGCCCACACCCTAGCCCTTCAGTTGCCCACACCCTGTGAGGAATGCCTACCCTCTAAAGCTGAGTATGGAGGGGTTCTGGGCAGAAAGGAGCCCCCGGGGCAGGTCAAAGCCTTTCGCAACTCTGGTCTCTGTGGCCACAAGGCGAACCCACCATGTCATCGATGCGGCGGGTACCATATCTTTTGCATGGAAGCCTTTTTAAAAAAAAAATTGTGGCAAAAATGTACGTAAGAACAAATTGACCATTTTAGCTAGTTTTAAGCACATAGGGCAGGGATATTAAGTCTGTTCACGTTTGTTGTGCAACCATCGCCCGGCATTGGTCTCCAGAGCTTTTCCATCATCCCAGTGGAGCTGCAGACTTTGAAAGAGGGAAAAAGTTGACCACGTCTCCCTCCTGTCCAATGTGTTCTTCTGGGTGATCTCCACCTCTCAGTGTCTCTGAGGCATTTTACGGCCCTTGAAACTATTATACCAGGAATAACGAAACAGTCCTTGTCCCTATGAACGTAAATTAATGGAGTCCGGTGGAATGCAGCTGGTTATCGCCCTCGGGACGGCTGGTTTGCATTTCTTTGTAAATTCATCCCAGCACCCCTTTTTGTCTACATGATCTTATGGCTCTGAAAGCTTTCCTTTGAACTGCTTGTAGTGTCTTAGTGGTTTGTTCCCTCTTTAATTAATGTGTTAAATAAAATCTTTGACACATGCTCATTTAATGTTTGTACAAGAACAATATTTTTTTCCCCTTTTGTTAGAATGGATCCTTTAGCAATAAGATTTTTAGTCTGCGGAGCCAGGGGCGCTGTGGTTTAAACCCTGGAATTTCTCAGCCAAAGTCACGTTTCCTCATGGAGTTGGAATGTGTGGACACTCAGCTGGGCTGGGGCTGTTCTCTGTTGTGGCCTCACTGGGAGCCTGTGAGCTCAGGTCTGATAGTGAGAAAGGCATGTGGGGGTGGGGGTGCTGTGGGGTGTGAGCCTTGACCCAGCTGTAGGAAGTGGAAGGCCAGGGGTCTTCTCAGCTGTCAGAGCTGGGGAAAGAGATGCCAGATACATTCCATCCTTTCTCACCCTGGGAGAAAATGACGGTAACTACACAGTCAGCCACCCAGAGCTCAACAGGACCCTGAGACCAAGTCACCTGCCAACTTGCTCCTGTCCCTGCCAAGGCCTCAGGGCCAGTTTGGACCCTGCCAGGCTCCGAGCACTTCCCCGTGTGCCAGCGCCCACTCTGAGCCCATCATGTCTGCTCTCGCTGACCCTTGGGCATCCCTGTGAGGTGTGGGGTTGAACATCCCAAGGACGGTCAGGTCCCAGCCTCCAGCTCTGTCCTCCCACTGACTGTCCAGAGGCAGAGGGACCCATTGGTCCCCAGGGGAGCAGAGAGCATTCCAGGGTGCCTGGGATGGCTCGGACAAAAGAGCTTTTGTTTGGTTCAGAAGAAAGGCGGTTGTTAAAGAAAAAACCAAAGCAATAAAAAGCATTTGCAGGGGAAATGTAAATACCGCCTGCTGGGTGGCTGCTCATGTGGTTTAAAACAATGTATCTGTCACTGGGGGGAATTGCAGGCTGGTCCCTTCTGCAGCTGTGTGAGCTGGCAGGTCACCTGGGGCCCAGGGCTGCAGGGAGCAGTGTGTGGTGGAGGCAGGCTGGCCCCTCTGCCCAGGGGTCTGCGGATGGTGGAGCTCCCCTTGCAGCTGGCTCCTTGCCGTCACAGCATCCCCCATAGTCTGTCAGTCTCTCCTCTGCCAGCTCTCCAGGGTGGTTCTGAGAAGAATGCACTTTTCCTGGAGGCCTCGTGGTAAAGGAGAAAGACATCAATTCCAGGGAAGTCTCCAGGGAAGCTCTTCGAGCCTCAGTTTCCTCATCTGTAAAATGGGGCAGCTATGCTTTTCCCCCTGTGCGGTCTTGTCAGCTGTGCTCCGGAGCCCCTGCCTGCTTGCTCCAAAGGGCCGATTATTCACTTCCCCTCCCACCTTTGCATTCAGTGATGTCGTTTTGGTGGCTTGGGGCACAGGGGGAGTATTTCCACCACGTGTGTGTGTGCGCGCATGTGTGCAAGCTCAATCACTTGGTCATGCCCAGCTCTTTGCGGCTCCGTGGATGGTAACCCGCCAGGCTCCTCTGTCCATGGGGGTTTTCCAGGCAAGAATACTCGAGCTTGCTGCCATTCCCTTCTCCAGGGGATCTTCCCGGCGCAGGGACAGAACCGTGGGTCTCCTACATTGTGGGAAGATTATTTACCATCTGAGCCACCAGGGAAGCCCTTAAGAGGATAAGAACTGAACTTTTGTGGAAGTGACATTTCTTTCTCTCTCTTCTTGCTCAGATAGTGGGACCTTCTAGGAAAAGCCTTCTTTGTTTTTTCTTAAGAACAAAAACAAGGACTTCCCTGGTGGTTCAATGGCCAAGACTCTGTGCTCCCAATGCAGGGGGCCCGGTTCCATCCATGGTTAGGGAACTAGATCCCATATGTCTCAATTAGCCAAATAAGTAAGTATATATATATATATATAATACAGATATTTCTACCTCTGCGTTGTTCATGTTCTGTTAATGTGATCACTGTGAAACAAAACTCTGAATTTCAGTTAGAGGTTGGTGAAAAGGCTTCCCTGGTGGCTCAGTGGTAAAGAATCAGCCTGCAATGCAGGAGACACAGGTTCGACCCCTGATCTGGGAGGATCCCACATGCGGTGGAGCAACTAAGCCCGTGAGCCACAACTACTGAGCCTGTGCTCTAGAGCCGGGGAGCCGCAGCTCCTGAGCCCACGTGCTGCAACTTCTGAAGCCCATGCAACCTAGATCCCATGCTCCCCTATAAGAGGAACCACGGCAGTGAGGAGCCCGCGAGCTCAGCTAGGGAGTAGCCCTCACTTGCCGCAACTAGAGAAAAGCAACAGTGAAGACCCAGCACAGCCAAAAATAAATTAAAAAAATTTTTTTAATGTAATTCTATTTCCCATCACAGTTCACAAATTCCTGATTTCTATCCTTAGACCCTGGCTAAGAACCTGTGCTCCAGAGTCGGGGTTCCTTGAGGGCCAAGATTGTCTGTAATTTCCGGGACGTTGAGTTGCGCCTGATTTGGACTGTGCACCCGAGTCAAATCTAGCAAAGGGCAGGTTTGTTGAATGAGTGAGTGAGCGAATTAAGCGAAGAGAGGTGTGGCAGGGGGCCAGGCCTCGCTCCTCCCCAGGCTCTGGTTCCCCAGCTGCACTGGTTTAATGGCGTGAACGTGGCTTGGCTTGGCCCCGCTCCCCGATGGGGAACATACGCTGGCTGCCTGGATCACCGCAGGCTGCAAGCAAGACCCGCTCTCTGAATCAGAACTTGTCACTTGCTGCCCCGCACTGGCTGTGGTTCATCTTATCTCTGGGGGCGGGGGCTGCGCCCATCATGCCCCAGCTTCCCCACTGCCCCCAAACCTGCCCCCTGGCAAGCACAGCCTGACGGAGCTGCCGTGCTTGGAGAAATTAATTGACCTGATGCTCTTCTGGCCCAGAGAAGAAAAGATTTTACAGCTGTCTTACAGAGGCATTACACTATCCGCTGAGAATGTCAGACTGTCAGGGAGCTGCCCGGAAAGAGGAGCTGTCACCCCTTGCTGTCACCGGCACGCAGCACCGGGCCGTAACGTTACCCGAGCTCCCACAGTTCGCAGCTTTGCAAAGCACGTGGCCTCAATTTCCCTTTTTCCCCAAGAGAAGCTGTCCAGCTCTCCAAGTTCCCAGGGGACTTCTGGCCATGGGATTCGGCGCAAGGGCACAGGCAGGCTCTGTGGACAGCCTCAGGGGTGCTGAGCACCCCACCCAGACACTCTGGGCCCGGGGCCTTCCGAGGTCCCCTGCATAAACCAGAAGTGGCTTGACGTCCCTTGATGTGACCCGGCTCCCATCAGCCCTGTGTCTCTGGGCAGAATAGACACTACACTTTCTAAGATCATTTGCTACTGTCTGGAATGGAGTAGAGTCTTAAACCAGCTGACTCTTGGACCCGTAGGCTGTAGCCAGGGCCACGGGTCTCATGGCAGGTCACGTCCCGTCCAGAGGAGCCATTCAGGTCTCAGGAGCAGAGTGACCTCGGCTGTTGACCTCTGTCAGGGGTTAGTGGGAAGAAATGTATACACTGGTAGCTCAGCTGGTAAAGAGCCCACCATGGTGCAGGAGACCCAGGTCAAGTCCTGGGTCAGCAAGTTCCCTTAGAGAAGGGATAGGCTACCCACTCCAGTATTCTTGGGCTTCCCTGGTGACTCAGACGGTAAAGAATCCACCTGCAATACAGGAGAGGTGGGTTCAGTCCCTGGGTTGGGAAGATCCACTGGAGGAGGGCATGGCAACCCACTTCAGCATTCTTGCCTGGAGAATCCCCAAGGACAGAGGAGCCTGGCAGACTACAGTCCACGGGGTCACAGTCAGACATGACTGAGTGGGTAAGCACACACACACACACACACACACACACACACACACACACACACAATGTATACCTGCTGGGCACCAGAGGCAGCGTGGCCTCATCAGAGTAAGATGCCCCCAAGGGGTGGGTGCTCGTGGCTCACAGCATGCTGTTTGGCTGTCTGGAAAGCTTTCATCATCTTTAGCCTTCTTTTTTTTTCTCTCTCTCTCTTCTTCTTGATCTAGTTTGTTACCAAAATGGGTCTGCAGCATTTGGGAAGCAAAGTTGGGCGTTGACAGTGTGGCTGCTGGCTGGCAAGACAGGCAATTGCTCCGCACTCCCAGGTTTCGAGCTGCGCCCTGTGGCAAGGGCGGCGGGAAGTTCATCCTATTTCACGTTCCTCTCATTCCGGCTGTCCTGTGCTGAGCACCTCGCATGCGAGGAACCGGGCTCAGCCTTATAAAGACGTTGAATCTTCACTGAACCCCTGCAGCTACCGTGAGAGGCTGACACCACTTTGTAGACAGGGAAGCTCATCTCTCAAGGCCGAGAAAAGTTTAATAGTTTTACTTGAGCTCACCCAGCACCTAAGCGCCAGGGCCAGGACCTGAACTCGTAACCTGTCATGATCTATATGGCCCAAAGCACGAAGGTAGTAAGTAGAAAATTAGGAAAATAAGACCCAGTCCCTGTCCTTGGGGAGCTCACGGCAGTCAGTGGCAGACACAGAGACAGGTAAACTATGTATGGCTTTCCGTGCATGAGATGAGTGCTGAGTCGTGTGTGACTTCTTGTGACCCCGTGGACTGTGCCCACCAGGCTCATCTGTCCGTGGGATTTCCCTGGCAAAAATACTGGAGTGGGTTGCCATTTTCTTCTCCAGGGGATCTTCCCAAATCAGGGATCGAAGCTATGTCTCCTGCTTTGCAGGAGCGGATTCTTTACGTCTTGAGCCATCACAGAAGCCCTTTATAGCTTTCTATGTACCGTAACAGAGGAGGACACAGGTCGTGGGGTGGGGCGGCCAGCTCTCCCAGGGACCTGACAGGAGTTCCTTGAGGAGGCGGACCTGGAAAGCTGAGGAGGAACTGGCCAGGTGAGATGCTTTGGGAAAGTCCTCTTGGTGGGGGGACAGTGAATGCAGAATCATGGACGCAGATTCCAGGAGAAGTGAGTGGTTCTCTGGGTGTGTGGAGGGCATGGCCACACACCGGGATACCACCTGCCCAGGCTGACTTGAACTGTCGGAGATGGGGAGCCACTCAAGACCAATGAGCAGGGACTGAGCGGAACTCAGACCCACATTTCAGAAAGAAGCCCTGGAGTTTCAAGAGGAGGATTCCGGATGGGGGAGGGGATTCAGGGCAGTGGGAATCACTGCTCTGCTCTTTTCCTCCCTCAGCACGTCCATGTGGAAAGAGCCGTGTAGTGGAAGAAAGCTTCTAGTCTAGAAATTGCTGCAAACTAAAGCCCTCAGATTGCCTTATAGGAAAACTAAACCCCAGGGCTGCCTCCTGGGCTGGGTTCCCTGGTGCTTCCCAGGGCATCCGTCCTCGGGGACCATCCAAGTTGCATCAGAGTGATGGAGAGAAGAAATCCAGGTGTGAGAACTGGGTACGGGGCTGGGAGCTCTAGATTCTCACACTGGCTCTGAGCGACCTGGCGTGCCTTGGGGAGCATCCTATGCCACGAAACTTCACGTGTGTGTCTACAACATGCGTGGTGTCCTCCACACACTGCCCACCCACGAGTTCCCTCCTGATGCCAGTCTGAGCTCACCGAGGGCTCTTGGAGGCTAATGAGCAGTAGCGTGTTTTCTTTGACTTGCTTGTCACCGGCTTCGGTGAAATCCCCAGCGGACATGTTCCCAGGGCGAAGGCTATTTAAGAGACACAGACTGGAGATGGATTCTCTGGGGTTGGCAGACTCGAGGGGGACCGAGAGGCCAGGCGCTGGCTCCCTGCACATGGCACCCCCGAGGATCTGGTCTCCATCGAGCGCTCGCAGGCACGGGTGTAAGCTGATCCGCGCATAGCGACGGCGCATTAATGAAAGTTTTGACAGAGAGATTTCATTTTGGAACTCACATTCCCTGAAGGCTTTGCAATAATTGCACTTGAAATGGAGCCATAGGTCTCAATGCTTTCCAGATTGGGGGAGCAGAGGTATGCTTGTTTCTGGGAAGGTCGGGCTGGAGAAGGGGAGCCCCTCTGCCTGCATGGATGCAGGGCCACTGGCTGACCCCGAGACCTGGCATCCCCAGCTGTGGTCTCTGCACCCTCCAGCCATCCTGGAAGGTGGGCTTTATTTAGGACTGGGTTTATAGCTGAGCCATGGCAGTGATGGCCCTTGCGGGGGTCCGAGTCACAGACTGAGTGGGGACAGACGGGAGCTCCTGTCTCCTCCCGGGCCCCTCGCTTCTGGCCCTAGAAATGCTTCAGGAAATGCCTCGCAGAGCCCAACTCTTGTGTGATCTGTTGTCAGGTACGTGGAGGCCTTTCTCCAGTCAGCCTCCGCCTACCCTGGGAATCAGCCACAGAACAGGGCAACTTCTGCCTTCTGCCTCCTACCCACCACCCCACTCTCAGCCTGCCTTGCTCCCTCCATCTCAGCCCCACCGACCCCCTGGTTTTACCTTAACACCACAAGCCTCCTTCCACCTCAGGGCCTTTGCACTTAGAGTTACTTTGGCCAGGACACTCTCCCATCTAAGCTGTCTGATGAGAGTGGCCCGTGCCCCACCTCAACTTCTCTTCCGCTCTGCTTTATTTCTGCCCATGGTGCATATCACCCCCAACATATGTTGTATGCCACGTAATTGACTATTATTAATTAATTACTAGTTAAATTGTCTTGCTAATTCTCTTTCTCCACTGGAATGTTGATCATCCCTCTAGGGATGCTGGGAAACAAGCAGTGGACATGCCCTCCCATGGGGCAGACGCCTTTATCCTGGAAGGTGTGAGAAGCAGGACTTCTAGGTCAGGGAGCGCCTGGATTATTGTCTCCATGCCGTGCTAGGCTTCCCCGGGAACTCAGTGGTAAAGAATCTGCCTGCAAAGCAAGAAACACAGGAGATGCCAGGTTGATTCCTGGGTCAGGAAGATCCCTGGAGAAGGACATGGCCACCCACTTCAGTATTCTTGCCTGGAGAATCCCATGGATGAGGAGCCTGGAAGGCTACACAGTCTATGGGGTTGCAAAGAGCTGGACACAGCTGAGCAACTGAGCATGCATGCATGCTCCATCATTGATGTTTTCAAGTTTTTTACAGATAACGATTTTTTGTTTGCTTTTGGGATCTTAGTACTCCGACCAGGGCTGGATCCCGCCTGCCTTGCATCGGAAGCGTCAAGTCTTGGCCGGTAGACTGCCAGGGAAGTCCCCACACTCCCTTTAGAATGTACTCAAATGGGAGCTCTGTCCAGGCTCTTGACCAGCTCAGAGTGGGATGGGCATCCTCACCTTCTCTGCCTCATCGCCACGCCCCCACCTCTCTCAGCCTCTCCAGGGTGGGGTAGAAACTGGTGCAGGGTAGGGGCGGAGCCAGAAGGGCAGGAGAGCAGCTCCCTGTGGGACAGTCCTCAGTGGCTTCTTCGTGTGGGGCCACCGTGCTTGGAGTGGCCTCTCTCTTGGGAGGGGCATGCCCCCATTCCATCACCTGGACAGATCCACTCTCTGCTGGCTGCTGCTGCTGCCTCTTGCAAAGGCCAGGCATTCGGAAGCCACCTCTGACTCCTGCTGAGGTTTGGTCATCCACGATGGATGGATAAGAGCTGAAATGATGCCCACAAAGACTGATCCTACAATTCCTGTTGGTGCTGCCACCAAAGCAACCAGCCAGCCAACCAGCCTTCTAGATTTCCAGGGCAAAGACCATCCAACAGCCTCAATGTCCTGTGATGACAGGGAGCCCCCCTTGAACTCTTCACGTGGCTGGACCAGTGGTCCTGTGGAAGCCTACTCACCAGTCTTGAGTGAGAGGTGAGCACCTCTGGGTGCCCCATCCTCTCTGAATGAAACTTCAAAAACCCTCTCAGCCCTTGGATAGCTCTGATGGAGGCAAGCTGAGAAGCTCTCCATCACCCGCTTTGAGTGTTGTACATGATTGCTTGTTTGTAAATTCACTTTGGTGTGTGACAGCTTTGTGGTTTAGTGGGACTTCCAGTGGGAATATTCACAGTGGAAACATCACCACAGTGAGTGAATTCTTTCTCACTGCCAGCCACCATGCAAAGCACTCTGCCGAGATTCTCTCACGAAACCCTCCCAACAATGCCATGAAGCAGGCTATTCTATGTTATGTTACATCATTTCATCCCATTAGTATATGTGTAATTACATAACCTAACAATGAAAGTGTTAGTTGCTCAGTCTTGTCCGACTCTTTGTGACCCCATGGACTGTAGCCTGCCAGGCTCCTCTGTCCATGGAATTCTCCAGGCAAGAATGCTGAAGTGAATAGTCATTCCCTTCTTCCAGGAGATCTTCCCAACCCAGGAGTCAAACCTGAGCCTCCTGCATTGCAGACAGATTCCTTACCATCTGAGCCAGGAGGGAAGCCCCAACATAACAATATATATTATTATTTATTATTAAATTTTTTTAAACCTTTCATTTTATTTGCTTATTGATTTTTGGCCAGACCGCACAGCATATGGCATTAGTTTCGCAACCAGGGATCAAACTCATGCCCTCTGTATTGGAAGCACAGAGTCTTAACCACTGGCCTGCCAGGGAAGTCCCTATCATATAATTGTTACCCCCATTTATTGATGACAAAATTGAGACTCAGAGAGATCAAGTAACTTGCCAAAGTCCACACAGCTAGCGCGTGACCAGTCGCTGCCAGGCCTTTGTTCACCCACCAGGCTTGTCTGCCTTGATCCAGGTGTAGGGGCAGGAGGAAATCTGCCTCTTTCCGTAGTTCACACGCAGGAAGCTGCTCATGCCCATGAGGCAGCCTGGAGACACCAGCACTGCTGAGCTGCTGACCTGCCCCTTGCCAGAAGGAGCAGGGCTGTTCTTGCAAGCCTCTCTTCCCTCCTTAGTATCTGAGCATCTCAGGCTCTGCTGGAAGTTGGTGTTTGGGAGGGTGTGTAAAAATGCCCAGTGGGTGAAGTAGGAAATGGCAACCCACTCCAATATTCTTGCCTGGAGAATCCCATGGACAGAGGAGCCTGGTGGGCTACGTCTATGGGGTCACAAAAAGTCTAACAGGACTGAGTGACTGGGCGCACACGCTTACATAAAAGGACAGACAAATTAACAACACTTCGAGAAATATTGATAGGATGCTTCCGGTCCTCCCACAAGATCTCTGTGTGCTCCTCTCCACTCACTGCCCCACAAAGGGAATCACTATCCTGACTTCTAAAACTACAGATTGACTTTGCAAGTTCTAGGGCTAAGTCACTTCAGTCGTGTCCAAACTCTTTGCGACGCTATGGACCACAACCTGCCAGGCTCTGCTGTCCAAGGGATGCTCCAGGCAAGAATACTGGAGTGGGTTGCCACTGCAATTTCTAGACTATCATACCTAATTGGAATTTTACAATATGTCATCTTTCATATAGGACTTAATTCATTCAGTGTCTGTGTCCATGTTGCTGCATGCATTTAGAAGTTTATTATTGTTATTACTAAGTGACATCCATGATGGACATTTACCTTTGGGTTATTTCCAGGCTTTCCAGGTTTTGGTCATTGTGAATGAAGCTGTTGTGAGCATCTGAGTACAAAAATAAAAAGCCCAGTGGGGCTTTCTTTCCACTGGCTGACATGCCCTGTGTCAGGGTTCTGGGAACCAGTAGTAGATAGACGGCCCCGTGGGCATGGAACCGGGCCTGGTGAGCTGGTGGCATGTCTTCCAGATCACAGTGAGGCCCAAGGAGCATGCTGCACCTGGTCTTATGCAGACACCCCCTGATCTGGGGTGGAAGGGGGTCTTCAGACAAACCTTATGATGACAGACGTCCAGGGTCATCCTGTGTCACTGACACTCATCTTTAACATCCTCGTGTGAGCCGACCATCTGCTCACACTGGTCCAGCAGCATCGGTTCTGGGATGAAGCCAGGCCTCTGGGGTGCGGCCATCAGCTTCATTAGAACCAGACCCTCACTGCAGGGCTTGGGAGTTGGGGCTCGTATCCGGAGGTGTTTTATTTTTATTCTTATTAAAAAGAAAATCGCCCTGATCATTTAAACACGGCCGTTAAATATCACGCAGGGACTTGCCAACTGAAATAAGCCTGCAGTATTAGGGAGGAAATGGGTTGGTGGCCGTTGGATCTGCGGGCCTTATGGCCGGCCCTGCTCCATCCCCCACTGCTGCCCCATTGGGTCTGGAGGTGGCGGTGGCGGTGGGGGTGAGGCCAGGAGGGGCTGTGAGCTCAGAGGTGTCTCCCCTTAGAGGTGGCCCATCTCTTTGGGCCCCAGATCGTCCCCTCTTTCTTTCACATTCACTGGGCACCTCCTGCAAGACGCCTACCTGGGTCTCTCCAGGTGCAAGCCCAGCTCTCTCTAGCAGCTGCCCCTCTTTTTGGCTCTTTCACTCTCTGCCTGTTATTTCTGCCCCAGGTTTGGATCCCTGCTCAGCCACATGCTCCATTTTGGCAAGATGGTCCTTGGGTTCATCCCCACAGGGCCTGCCACAGACCCTGGTCCACACTGGTACTCAGACTCTAGGTGTGTGTGCAGATGTGTGTGCATAAGCCAGGTGTGTACCTGCGCCTCTTGTGCAAGCCTGGGCTGTGTGCCTAGTGTATGCCTGCTTGGGAGGTGTGTGACCTTGGGATGTGCGTACATATACAAGCTCTGTGTGAGCTTGTTGTGAGCTGTGTGTACCTGGTTCTGCAATCTTAGTTCAAACAGCTCTTTAGAAAAATACTCGTGGGACATATTATCCCTGAAAAGACTTAGAGGTCATTTGGCTCAACCTACTTTGTGTTCAGGTGGAGAAATAGAGGTTCAGAGGAGGCGGTTGGGCATTCCACACAAACTGGCCCTGATTCCAAACGCCTTCAAAACTGGAGGCTGAGCCTTCTAATGGGCTGGAGGCTGCCAGGGAAGAGATGGGGCTCGGGAAGGAGTTGGGCAGGAGCCCCACCATCCATGGGGACCCATGAACAGGGCCTGGCAGCTGCAGCCTGGGAGGGCGGCTTGGCTGGAAGCCCTCTTCCCTGGCCCCCTGTGGGGGTGTGGCTCAGCCCATGCATTCTTGGGAAAACAGTCCTCCCCTGGGCATGCCTTCCAATGGCTGTCTCCCTCTTCCTGGGCACTTCTAGGGACAGGCCCTCCCCCACCTCCTGGCACAGCCCCAGCCCTCTGCGGGGTGCATCTCGATGGGGCTGGGACCCTGCATGGTGTCTGCACACTCACTCTGGTTGTCCCCAGCACCCGTCTGCTGGCCCGTGCCGTCTCGTTCCCCCAGGGTGAACTGGCCCGGTGCTTCCTGTGGCTCCCTGGGACCCTGCTTGCCTGCTCCCCCCTAGAACTACCCCAATTTGCCCATCAGCCTCGAAGAATCGGGCCTGGGTTGCATGCACTCAGCCGCTCCTGTCACGCACCTGTTTTACTGCTTCTCATCAGCGATGGGACTTCATCCCGGGGCCCAGGGTCCTGGGAACAGAGGCTCTGTGGGGCTCCCCTTCTGCTTTGCTCCTGCAAGGCTTTCCTTCCTGCGGCCTCGGGGACGCAGGGCATTGGTGGCGGCACAGCCGTCACCACCCTGATGTCTCCCTGTTGCTGGTTTTTCGTATCAGAAACCACGGCTGGAAAATCAGGCGTGAACCAGATCTTCCCGACCCAGGGATCGAACCCAGGTCTCCTGCACTGCAGGCAGATTCTTTACCGTCTCAGCCACCAGGGCAGCCCGACTGAGCCAGGGCCCCTCTTTGTTTCCATCTGGCCCCTCATCACGCTTAAGATTTAGGGATCCAGGCTGTGTGCCCTCCTTCATTTGGTGGAGGAAGGGGGGTTCCGCCACACTCCCCTCCACGTCTGAGACGCCAGTGTTTCTGTCTGTCTGTCTGGGTGACGCCGATGCTAGGCGCTGCTGTGTGTGCTGGAGTCTGTGATTCATAAAACGTCCCCGTCTGCTGCCTTCTCGCTGGGTCCTGAGAAGCCATCAGGGCACAGAGGGTTTTTACGATCTTTTCTGTTACACCCATGACGCGCCGGAGCTCTAAGGAATTCAGCGACTTCTTCAGAGAGACAAGGCGGTGGAGGGCAGCGCATCCCTTGAGCACCTAGGGAGCCCCCTCCACCAAGCGGCACAGCCTGGGCCCTTAATTGTTGTTCAGATTCTCTGATTCCAGCCCTGCCCACTGTGTGTGTGTGTGTGTGTGTGTGTGTGTGTGGCCTGTGTGTGTACTTGTGTGTCCAGTCTCATGTGTGGGTGGGCCTGGGCGGGTCTGGAAGTGGCCGTGCGTGTGAGCCTGCTATGTGTGTGCCTGCCTGTGTGTGTGTGTGCATGCGTGTGTGTGTTTGTGCACAGTGCGTGTGTGGCATTGTCCTTCCCTGGCCGTGAAGAAATGGCCCGGGGACAGGGGGTAATCACGGGACGCCACCAGCTGTGCAGTATTCGCTTTTCTTTTTATTTGCATCCCACCCTGGAGCCCGTTTGACAGCCACAGCAAGTGCAGCTCCCTCAGAGCCAGGCCCCCAAAGGGTCTCTAAGCTGGGGCAGGGCGTCAGGACAACAAAGAAGAGGTGAGCAAGGAGAAAGGACCGGACCTGTGACTGGGGCCCCTCTGCTGGGCTGAGCCTCCCAGGTGGGGAGTGTGGGGCGTGGCTGACAGCCTGGGGAACAGGGGCTCTGATGCTGAATCGGTGCTTCCGATTCTTGGAAGCCTTCTAGAATCTGTAGGGATCTGTCATTTCTCAGAGAAGCAAATGCAACCTTCACTCCCTCCCCAGAGGGGTCTTTTGCGAGGTGGCTGGCGATCCCCCAGAGATCTAGTCGGGTCTGATGGAGCCGGGGTCATGTGGTGCCTCAGCACGGCACTGATATGCCCTGTGCAGGGTTGTGCTTTGCATGAACTGGATCCCACCGCAGCCCAAGGAAGTGGCTCCTATTTCACGCACGAGGCCACTGAGGCTCAGAGAAGCTAAGCGACCTGCCTAGACTCACCCAACTGAGTAGAGGTGAGGCCGGACTTGGACTTGGGTCCTAGCCACTGGGCTCTACTGCTGCCTGAGACTTCTGAGTTCTACAGATGGACCAGGTGACTTTGGACAAGTCACGAGACTATGGAACAGGGGTCCGGAAGCGTGCCTGGCACATCCCAGGTGCTCAAGGGATGCGCTGCCCTCCACCACCTTGTCTCTCTGGATGCGCCCGCTCGGTGGGGCGGCTGTTAGCAGAACAGGTTGGTGTCTCGTGAGCCTGCCCCAGGTGGGCACTAGACCTGCAGGTGGAGGGCAGAGAGGGGGCTGCTGGGCCGAGGATACGGGTGCAGGGGAGACTCGTCCTTGTTTCCCTGACATCTGAAGGGCTGCGTCATGGATCGGGAAGGAGGATCAGAGAGCACACATGGGACCAGGGGGCAGAGAGGGAGAGCTGACCCGCTGGTAGGTTCCCAGACAGGCAGTGGACTTCCTCTTGGTGGAGGGACGTTGAGGCGAGAGTCGTGTGCCACAACGGGGTGGGTTCGATTGTATTTGAGTCACCTTCTGACTCTACGGAATTGCCAGGACTCCCCTCGCCCCTGCCCCCCCCACCAAGGTCCAATCAGGATGGGGGCCACACCTCCAGCTCGGTTTCACTCTCCTCCCTCCCTTCATCCCCTTCAAACCAAGAGAAACGGGGAAGGTCAGAGATGGGAGTCGCCTTTTGACGTCTAGGTCCGGCGCCTCCTCCTAGCGTTTCTCTGTGGCTGCTGCGGGTCTCTGTTGCTCTGTGGCTCCTCTGTTTGCGCGAGTGGGGCTGCTCTCTAGTTGCGCTGTGTGGGCTTCTCTTGCTGCAGAGCGCCGCCTCTGGGACACAAGGGCTGCAGTAGTTTCGGCCCCTGGGATCCAGAGTGCAGCCTCAGGAGTTGTGACGCTCAGGCTTGGTTGCCCCTCGGCATGTGGGATTTTAGTTCCCAAACCAGGGATCGAACCTGTGTCCCCTGCATTGGCAGGCGGATTCTTAACCACTGGTCCACCAGGAAGTCCCGCCTTCTCTTAATAGATGAGGAGACCGAGGCCCAGCAGCCCAGAGTCGAACAGGCACTTGTCCAAGATAACACAGAGTCATTAGAGGCTACACCTTCTGTCTCCTGATCGCCTGCGGGAGCGCTCTTCCCTCCCCACCTTGTCCACGTCTGAGGACCCGAAGACAGGAGGAGCCAGACCCGGAACCGTCCCCCCACCTCCCTGTCTTTCCCCTCCCCTCTGCCAGGCTCCAGAAAGCCTCGGTTTTATAAGGGGAAAGGACACGGTGAACGCGGACCCGTTCAGAGCCTTGAGGACAAATAGTTGAGAGTCACCAATTACCTGATCCTCAAAGACATGCCTCGACTTCCTTCCTGCCTGTCTTGATTGCGCGGCCCGGCGGCCTCCCGGGATCCTGGCTGTGACGGCCATATTGCACACACATGTTCCCTAACGAGCCGATGCTGAAAACCACATTAAAATGAGCCGGGGAGAGGGAGTCACTTTGTAACATGCTTTCTTTTATTTTATTTTTGACTTGGAAAGAAGCATGTCTTGGCTGCTAATCAAAGAGCCGGTGGGGGCCTCTTAGCAGAAACCAAACCCATCCCAGGCCAGACTTGCCCTCCCGGCCCCCACAGACAGTGACAGTGGCTCAGGCTTGAGGGACCTGAGAAGGGGGCCCCAGACCTTGGGCCGGCCAGACGCGGGGGGTGGGTCCCCGTGCCAGCCTGTGTCTGCTGCATCCCGGCTGTGGGTCTCTGATCGCTTTGTTCTTTCGGTTCAGCTGCAGCAGGGGTGTCTGGACTCCGTGTTTCAAGAAACGCGGACTCCTTCCTATTAGCAAGTAGGTTCTGCAGCCCTCATCGAGAGAGTGTGTTTAAAGATCTTCTTGGCACAGGACAGGGGATAATGACTCGGGGTCCCACTCGGGTGGGATAGAAGTGTGACCCTGGCTTCACCTTGACTTGCTCCAAGACCCCAGAAAGATCCCGCTCCCTCCCAGATTTCCCGTGATAACGCTGCAAGATGGTTAAGACCAGATGGGATTCCCAGCCAGAGGGCCAGCATCTCAAATTGATGGGTCGTTTGCTGAGATTCAGAGAAGGCAGTGGCACCCCACTCCAGTACTCTTGCTTGGAAAATCCTATGGACGGAGGAGCCTGGTAGGCTGCAGTCCATGGGGTCACTAGGAGTCAGACACGACTGAGTGACTTCACTTTCACTTTTCACTTTCATGCATTGGAGAAGGAGATGGCAGCCCACTCCAGTGTTCTTGCCTGGAGAATCCCAGGGACAATGGAGCCTGGTGGGCTGCCGTCTATGGGGTCGAACAGAGTCGGACACGACTGAAGTGACTTAGCAGCAGCAGCAGCACTGAGATTCACTCTTTTTCATCCAACCACTCTCTGGACGTCCTGCTTAGATTCACACGATCCCCTCACCCTCTGTATGTCCAAAACCCAACTCATCAACACTCCCTAGAACCACTTCAGGTTCTCTTCCTCTTTTTTTAAAAATATGATTTTTGGCTGCTCCGCACAGCATGAGGGATCTTCGTTTCCTAACCAGGAATCAAACCCAACCCCCTTGGATTGGAAGCTCAGAGGCTCAACCACTGGACCGCCAGGGAAATCCCAGATTCTCCTTGCTTAAGGGTGAATGTTACTCTATTGACTGTTGAGTCCAGAAACCTCAAAACCCCAATACTTTCCTTTACAGTAGTTCCAGGGATCCCCAAGTTCTGTGTATTCACAGTCCTTGAACCCATCATCTCTTCTCTGGCCCCTGGTTAGACCTCACCCACCTATCACCTGGACCGCCCCAGCAGCTTCCAGTCTAAGATGGAAATTGAACATTCCCCTCTTCCCTGTTTGAAATCCTTCTGGACAGAAGCCAAATGGCACCACCACTAGACGTGTCTTTGTACAGATTAGGGAAAGGTGCTTCATCTCAGGCCCTTGACCGCCATCTGCTGGGAAGTGGTGGTAATGAATATACAAATCTCGGCTGGCTGGGTAGTGATAGCACCCCCTAGGGTTGTGCACGCACCTTGAGTCCAGACATCTAAGGGCCTTCATGTGTCCCGTGCCTCTGACCCGCTCACATCTTACCCTCCAAGGATACTGAGCTGTCTGAGGCTCCAAGTGCAAGGGGGTTAAAGATGATTAGGGAGACAGGATACAGCTCAGCCACGCACCTGCTGTCAAGTTCCTTAACCTCTGCATCCAATCAGTTTCCTTGTCTGGAAAATAGGGATTAGAGGAAGACCGTCATCATTGGGTTTGGGGAGGATTAAGTGAGTTAATCTTTGTAAAATGTTTAAAATAGGGCTTGGTGCATGGAAATGCTTTATTAGTGTCTTTTGTCATCATCATCACCAACATCATAGCTGTCTCACATCTCTGTCCCTTGCATGCACCCTTCTGCTGAGAGAGGGCCTCTCTCCCACCACACTCTGCCCTTCTTTGCTTGGTCAGCTGCTCATCCTTCATTCAGCTACTCATCCTTCAAGGCTTAGAAACCTTTCCTGGCCAAGGCCAGGCAAGTCCCCTCCCTTCCCTGCTTCAGGCTCCCCCAACCCCTGAGTGACCCTCAGGCACAGCCCTTACCCCTTAGATGTCCCTGAGCTGTGAGCTCCTTGCCAACAGGAATGAGGTCTTCCTAGGCCGTGAATGTTGAGGTCCCGGCTCAGTGTTGGCTTCAGAGCAGGAACTTCCTGGAGTTTTTCCTAAAAATCACTTCCAGCTCATTTCGAGCATTTTGCTATTCCTTACTGGGTTTTGTGTGTGTGTGTGTGTGTGTGTGGTTTTTTGGCCGTGCCCTGTAGCATGTGGGATGCGAGATCTTAGTTCGCTGATCAGGGATTGAACCTGTGCCTCCTTAACCAAATATTTTCCACCTTGCACCGCCCCCTTCTACCTGCCTCTGGCAACCACCAATCTATGTTTTGTCTCTGAGGATTTATCATATTTATTCCTAAAAATAGAATCACACAGTATGTAACCTTTTCTATGTGGCTTCTTTCACTTAGCATAATGTTTGGAGTTTGTCCATATTATTGCAGCCTTTTTATTGTTGAATTGTATTCCATCCTCTGTTCATCCACACATCTGTTGATGAACATTTTAAGCTATTTCTACCTTTTGGAAGTAGTGTTGCTATGAATCGCCAGTATGTATGCGTGGTTGTCTGAGGACCTGTTTTCAGTTCTCGGCATTATCTAAGGGTAGAATTGCGAAGTCATAGGGTAGTTCAATGTTTACCTTAGTGAATAACCACCAAACGGTTTTCCATAGCAACTGGACCATTTGTTCAGTCCCAGCAGCAATATACGAGGGTTCCATATTTCTCCACATCCTCATACCTACTTGCTAGAGGGTGTGCAGTGGCAGCTCACTGTGGTTTTGATGCACGTTTTCCTAACAATTCATGACGCTGAGAATCTTTTCGTGTGCTCATTGGCCATTCTTATACAGAAAATAGGCTTCCCTGATAGCTCAGTTGGTAAAGAATCTGCCTGCAATGCAGGAGACCCTGATTTGATTCCTGATACGCTACAGAAGGGATAGGCACCCCACTCCAGTATTCTTGGGCTTCCCTTGTAGCAGTTCTCTACATAGAACAGAGAATTGTCTGTTCACATTCTTCGCTCTTTTCAAATTGAGTTGTTTGTCTTTTTGTTGTCGCTCTGTAAGATACGTTGGACACTAGACCCTTTTCAGAGACAGGATTTGCAAATATTTTCCCCATTCTGTCGGTAGCCTTTTCATTTTCTTGATAATGCCCTTTGATGCACAAACAGTTTTAATTGTGATGAAATCCAACGTATCTATTTTTTCTTCTGCTGCTTATGCTTTTGGTGCACTTTCTAATTAACTGCCAAATCTAAGGTCACAAGGGACTTCCCTTGTGGCTCAGCTGGTAAAGAATCCGCCTGCACTATGAGAGACTGGGGTTTGATCGCTGGGTTGGGAAGATCCCCTGGAGAAGGGAAAGGCTACCCACTCCAGTATTCCAGCCTGGAGAATTCCATGGACTGTATAGTCCACGGGGTCGCAAAGAGTCGGACACGGCTGAACAACTGAAATGAAGTAAGCTGAAATGAAGGTCACAAAGGCTTATCCTGTGTTTTCTTCTATGAGTTTTATGATTTCAGCTTTACATTTAGGTTGTCGACCCATTTCAGGTTAACTTTTGTATATAGTGTGAGGTAGGGCTCTAACTTCATTCTTGGCGTATGGATATCCAGTGTTCCCAGCACCATTTGTGGAAAAGACTCTTCTCCTCCATTGAATGATTGTGGAAAACTTGATAAAAGTCAGTTGGTCAAGATACAGGGTTCTGACCTTTTTTTTAAAAAATATATTATTTATTTGGCAGCACCTGGTCTCAGTCGCCGCATGCGGAGGCTTCTGTGTGGCACACAAATTCTTCATTGCAGCACGTGGGATCTGGTTCCCTGGCCAGGGATTGAACCTCGCCCCTACCCCTGCATTGGGAGTGCGGAGGCTCAGCCACTGGACCACCAGGGGAGCCCCAGTTCTGGCATCTTTAAAAGCCTGGGTTCCTTCCTTGGCTCTGCCGCTTCCCGGGGTGTGCTGTGGGGAGGGCCTGTCGCTCTCTGAGCCTCCGTTTCCTTGTTTGTGAGATGAATCCTTGGGTTTGCTCAGCCCTGAGGTGGCCTGGCAGCCCCAGGGGCTCCGTGTTCTGTTGTAATCGCCGTGGCAGGCCGGTTCGGGGCTGGCTCTGCCTGGGCCACACGGGGGTCGCCCTCTCCTGGCCCCCATGCATTGCCATCCCTCTGTGGCTCCTCTTTCCCGTGGGCGGAGCTGCTGCAAACCTTCCTGGTCTGCACAGCCCCCCGCACCCTCGAGTTAGAGGCAGGCTTTCAACCTTCTCTTTAGGGCGGAGGGGGCAGTGACTGGGAGATGCTAGTTTTCCCATCCCGCTTCCTGTTTATTTATTCTGCAACTCTGAAAGCATTTGCCCAGCACATCAGAAGTGAAATCTCCAAACCAGACCCAAGTCTTTGCTGTGTTGCCAGGGGTACACTTGGAATACCACGATCCTGAAGACACCAGAAAATTCCTGGCCAGTGCCCACCCAGCATCTCCCTCCCTCTCAACAGTTCTTAATGGTGACTTGTCCCGTTCTTTTATTTCTTTCTTAAAATTATTTTTTATTGGAGTATAGTTGCTTTATAGCATTGTGTTTCTACTGCACAGCAAAGTGAATCAGCTATCCGTGTACATCAGTTCAGTTCAGTTGCTCAGTCGTGTCCGACTCTTTGCGACCCCATGAATCGCAGCACTCTAGGCCTCCCTTTTCATCACCAACTCCCGGAGTTCACACAAACTCATGTCCATCGAGTCAGTGACCATCCAGCCATCTCATCCTCTGTCGTCCCCTTCTCCTCTTGCCCCTAGTTCCTCCCAGCATCAGAGTCTTTTCCAATGAGTCAGCTCTTTGCATGAGGTGGCCAAAGTACTGGAGTTTCAGCTTTAGCATCATTCCTTCCAAAGAAATCCCAGGGCTGATCTCCTTCAGAATGGACTGGTTGGATCTCCTTGCAGTCCAAGGGGCTCTCAAGAGTCTTCAACACCACAGTTTAAAAGCATCAATTCTTCAGCATTCAGCTTTCTTCACAGTCCAACTCTCACATCCATACATGACTACTGGAAAAACCATAGCCTTGACTAGACAGACTGTTGGCAAAGTAATGTCTCTGCTTTTTAATATGCTATCTAGGTTGGTCATAACTTTTCTTCCAAGGAGTAAGCATCTTTTAATTTCATGAATGCAGTCACCATCTGCAGTGATTTTGGAGCCCCCCCGAAATAAAGTCTGACACTGTTTCCACTGTTTCCCCATCTGTTTCCCATGAAGTGATGGGACCAGATGCCATGATCTTCGTTTTCTGAATGTTGAGCTCTAAGCCAACTTTTTCACTCTCCACTTTCACTTTCATCAAGAGGCTTTCCAGTTCCTCTTCCCTTTCTGCCAGAAAGGTGGTGTCATCTGCATATCTGAGGTTACTGATATTTCTCCCGGCAATCTTGATTCCAGCTTATGTCCCCTCTTTTTTGGATTTCCTTCCCCTTCAGGTCACTGTCCTGTTCTTTTCATGTCAAGGAAGAAAACTCACATCTGTGTAGAGTTCCTCCCTACTCTGGGCCTGGCTCTGTGTAGGGTGGAGCAGGGGTTCATGCCAGCTAGCTCCTGTAATTCCCACCACAGCCATGTGAAGACAGTATAACGGCCCACAGGACAGGTACGCTGCCTCTCCCCGGCTTGCTCTTGGAAGCCCTGGGAAGTCCCTGGGAGAGGCTCCTTGTGTGCTGATGTGCTTTTCTGCTGTGGAGGTGCTGGGAACATCACGTTTCCACTTACCCTTCTCTTTACGAGGCCCCTGAAGGAGCTCCTCAGACTTTTGCCAGAAGTGCAAGTTCCATTTTTCCTCCAGCAGCTAGTGGTTTCTATTCTAAGGATGTGATTCTCTGCCTCTCCTTTTAAAAAGCCTAGCGCCCCATTTGTATCGGATGGTTGGCAATTGCGGCAATCTTCCCAGTTCCATTTCTTCGTCCCCTCACTTACCCCTGGTTTCTCCCTCTCTCTCTTTTTTGGCTGCACTCGGTAGCTGAGCGGGGGCTACTCTCTAGTCATGGGAGTGGGCTTTGCATGGAGGTGGCTTCCCTTGTTGCAGAGCACGGGCTCAGGGGTTGTGGTGCACAGGCTTACTGACCCTGTGGCACGTGGGATCTTCCTGGACCAGGGACTGAACCCTTGTCCCCCACACTGGCAGGTGGATTCTTAACCACCAAGGTGGATTCTGGACCATCAGAGAAGCCTACCTCTGGTTTCTTGACCTTTCTGCCCAAGAATTTCCCCTCCTCCATCTCTCCACCCATTTCTGACTTGCTGCACTGTGTGTACGTGTCAGCATCTCCAGCCAGTCTTCCCTGACTCCTCATCTGTCAGGGGTGGAACTGAACTACACAGGCAAGACAGTGGGCTTGACATTTAGAGGAGTCGTGGATCCCCAACTCTAAGAAGTGGACAAAACTTCAGACAGTTTCTCCTAAAACATGCCCAGGACCGATCATCCTGCTTCTAGTTTCCAAGGGTGCCCAGATCTCTCAGTAAGAGACCTGTATCCAAGGTCCTTCAGCTTCGGTGGTAAAACAAGGAGATACCCCCTAATCCTCGCCAGATCCCATTCCACGTGGGACAGGGGTCATTTCTCAAATTCTCAGGTCCAGAGTGGCCTGGACCTTTCTCAGCAGATCCTTGGGCATAAACACTTTTTTCTAATGGAGTAGCAGGACTTTGGGGACTCTCCTCTTCCCTCATAATTGGGGAAGAAACTGAATGTCCTTGGGTGACAGAGAATTGTATCAAGGAGTTGGGTTCAAGATGGAGCCCCGCCAGCTGCTGGGTGACCTGGGACAGGGCCTGGCGTCTGTCTGATCTGTTGAAGAAAAAGTGGAAGTGTATTCTCTCAGTTGTATCTGACTCTTTGTGACCCCATGGACTGTGGCCTGCTAGGCTCCTCTGTCCATAGGATGGATTCTCCAGGCAAGAATACTGGAATGGGTAGCTATTCCCTTCTCCAGGGGATAGTCCCAATCCAGGGATCAAACCCAGGTCTCCTGCATTGCAGGCAGATTCTTTACCATCTAAACCACTAGGAGGCCATTGATGAAAAGGGGCTAAACCAGGAAACCCCTACTGGGAGCGTACTAGCTCAGAGAGTTTGGGTCTCCCTTTATAGTGAATGGATCAAAGGTTCCTCTGCCTCTTCCCATAAGCGGAGCTCATGTCTGTTTTCCCTAGCTGAGACTGAGTCACAAAAATTCTTTTATGATCCATTTTCTGGCCCCCACCCCTGTTTTTTTTGGAAATTTGAAGCCGCATTCTAAATTTCCTCAGCCTAATTTTAGTCTCTGGAAACCGCGGCCCGATGATGTCAGATTGAATATTAGATGCCATTGGTCTTCCCAGGCTGGGCTCTGCCACCAGCTCCCTGCAGCTGCCCTGTCCCAGGGGGAAACATGTGTAGGCCTGGGAGATGTCAGGGTCACCAGCCACAAGTGACGCTGAGGCTACAAGTGATGGGAGTCTTGCTTCTCCATAGAAAGTGCCCTCAGCATTTGGAACCCACTCAGGGCAGGCCAGGAAAGGTTGTCCCAAAGGGAAGGGGCAGTTCTCACTCCATTAGCAAGCTTTCCCAGAATACCCTACTGTGTGTCCAGAAAAAGCGGGCAGGATCTTCTTCTAAGAAAATGGATCCCGTCCACCTCCCATACTCAGCCCGGCACCACCTTCCAACAGCAACTTTTAAAAAATGAGTTCATTTATTTTTGGCCGCCCTGCCCTGGCTCCTTTTAGATGATCTTGTCTAACTCCCATCTCCTGTCTGAGTCTCTGTGTCCATTTCTTTCTTTAAATCTTATTTTATTAAAATATAGTTGATTTATGATGTTGCGTGAATGTCTGCTGTACAGCAAAGTGATTCGGGTGCGCATACGTGAATATGTATTCCTTTTCATATTCTTTTCCATTATGGTTTATCACAGGATATTGAATATCACTCCCTGGGCTAAACAGTGCATGCTTAGTCGTTCAGTCATGCCCAACTCTTTGTGACCCTCTGGACTGCAGCCTGCCAGGCTCCTCTGTCCATGGGATTCTCCAGGCAAGAATACTGGAGTGGGCTGCCATTTCCTCCTCCAAGGGATCCTCCCAACCTAAGAATCGAACCCGAGTCTCCTCTGTCTCTTGCATTGCAAGTGGATTCTTTACTTGCTGAGCCACTGGGGAAGCCAGTGCTGTGCAGTAGGACCTTGTTATTTATCCATCATATATATAACATATATATATAATAGTTTACACCTTCTATCTGAGTCCATCTCTTTATCTTTATTCCAGATAAACGGTCCTTTTTCACAAAGGAAAGGATGCTTTACTCCCTCCTGGCATTTGCACTTGGCTGGGGTGACTCAGACAGTAAAGCGTCTGCCTGCAATGCTGGAGACCTGGGTTCGATCCCTGGGTTGGGAAGATCCCCTGGAGAAGGCAATGGCACTCCACTCCAGTACTCTTGCCTGGAAAATCCCATGGACAGAGGAGCCGTGTAGGCTACAGTCCATGGGGCTGCAAAGATTCGGGCACGACTGAGTGACTTCACTCACTCACTGGGTTCTGTAGTCTTTGATCAAACCTGCAGCCCCCACGTCCTGTCCCAGGGTGGGGCTGCAGTTGGGTCATGAACAGTGGTGCTAAACACAGGCACAGTACAGCCCTGGCCGCAGCATCAGGGAACAATGGTTTCCTCAAAGTCCCCCGGGGCCTCCAACCTCCCCACAAGGGCCCCCAGTCCTTCCACGAACATTGCTTGGCTGCAATGGAGGAACCTGTCAGTGGGGACAAGGAGGCCCCTGTCACAGAGATGATGTGCAGAGTTCAGGAGCCAGAGAAGGGCAAGGTCTGTTTTGGGGACTACCAGGCCATGTGATGTGGTGCAGAGGGAGGCTGTGGAGAAGGGGAGAGGTGAGGGAGATGGACTGGAGGGTCCTGAGGCCACTCTGTGAGGGTCTTTTTATGAGGCTCTATCTTTTTTTAAAATGATTCATCAATTTTGGCTGTGCTAAGTCTCTGTTGCAGCCTGAGACTCCTTTGTTGCTGTGTGCATGCAGGATCTAGTTCCCCGACTGGGGATCGAACCCATGCCCCCTTCACTGGAAGGCGTAGTCATAACTACTGGACAGCTAGGGAAGCGCCCCAGATGATCTCTCAGCCTTAGAACACTATGAGTTCCGCCAGCACCTACACACCATGTATTACTATTACCCTGTGCTTGGATTTGGAGAAGGCAATGGCAGCCCACTCCAGTGTTCCTGCCTGGAGAATCCCAGGGATGGGGGAGCCTGGTGGGCTGCCGTCTATGGGGTCGCACAGAGTTGGACACGACTGAAGTGACTTAGCAGCAGCAGCAGCAGTGCTTGGACCAGTAGGAAGATGGTATCCTCTTGCCTTTTCCATCAGCATGTTCAAGAACCATTTCTTTTACATTTTAAATTGAACTTCAACTTGGAAAAAAGTCAGGGAAGAAGTTGTCAATCCTTCTGTACCTCCCCTCCAGGGCAGCGACCAAGTGGGGGCCCCCAGGACTTACCAGGCTCTGTGACCCCCCTGAAGTTCCAGTGGCCAAAAAGCCAGAGAAGCAGAGGGTCCTGACCCTGTGGCTGTGGTTGCCGTTTGGTAGGTGGGGATGTGGACCAAGGTTTATACCTGAACCAGAAGAGGCGGATGGGGTGGGCTCCTGTGTTAAATGATAGCTGAGACGTGAAAGAGGAGACCGGAAAAGTCTACCCCTGGCTCATGACAACAAGGAAGCTTGTGTGTCTGGACTCAGGAAAGGAAAAAATAAGCCTGAGAAATCAAAGCCTTGGGCCTCAACCTCCCCCAAATTCGGGACTGAAATTTACCCTCCGTCTGGGACCACCAGGTTGGTTCCGGGTTGGAACTATAGACGAGTCAAGTGAAAAATCCTAAATATTAGTTATTTTAAATCCAGCCATGCACGAAAAGAAATAGATCGTGACCGAGGAGAATTTAGAAAATCTATTCATGTAATTCAGCTCACAGACAGTTTAAGGATACAATTCAACACCTCTTCATGATGGAAACTCCTGGCAAACAAGACAGAGGAAGGAACTTAGGACCACATAGATCTCTGCCACCGATCCGACGGCCAGCATCACATGCCGGTGTGAGTGAGTCAGTAGACTTGCCCCCCTTTGAAAGTTGTGAGTGGGATACGGAGGTACCTCTCACAACTCCACACCATACCTTTAAAGGAATTAAAAGCAAATGGTTTGGGAAACTTCTGTCTGAGAAAAGGCAGTATTACCAAATGCAAAAAAAAAAAAGCCTCACAAGCCATGACTGGGAGGAGATATTTGCGCGCAGAAAACTGGCAACAAGTTGGCATCGGAAATAAAGAACTCCCCTGAATCAATAAAAAACAGCCAATAGAGAAATGGGTCAAGAACATGGACAGGCCTTTCACAGGCTGGAGGGGAAGTGGTGGGGACAAATAGCTCAAAAACTTATGAAAAGATGTTCAGCCTCATTAGCAGTGTGGAACGTGCAAATCGAAACCACAGCGTGAGGATGTTGCACGCCCACCGGACTGGCAGACTTCTATAGTCTTGGATCGCTGCCTCTTGGGGCTCCGGGGTGCAGGGCTGAGAGGGTGGTGTTGCAGGAAGGGGGACTGGACGCCCCCGCTAATGGAGAGGCTCATTTCTGGACTCCTGGTGTCCTTCAGGACTTGGCTGAGGCTGAGCCGCCAAGGGGTCCCAAGCTGTTTGGGT
>SJYC01083784.1:0-12376 GCA_006408675.1 Madoqua kirkii | reverse complement strand
ACCCTCTCAGCCCTGCCCCCACCTCAGGCCCTTGGGGTCTCCAAGACTGTTTCCTTGGACTCTGCTGGCGTCAAGGCCCCTTCCCAGGCAGCCAGATGTGTCTCTGGATGCAGCGCCCTGGTCTGGTGTGCAGAGCTGAGTGGAAGAAGAGAGGGAGAAAGGAACTGGGGGTAACTGGCTCAGACCACTCCTACCTGGCACTTGGACTGACCCCTACCCCAAGAGAATCTGCACCCTAGACCCCACCGCCGCATCCCTAAACTCGGAGGGGCTGGAGGGAGGAGGGCGGGGCTCTCCTTCCGCGCACAGGGCAGCCCAGCTGTGAGCAGGGAGCAAGCAGCAGACTCCGAGGCCCTCCTAGGGCTGTCCCTCTCCTCCCCTGCAGTGGCCTGAGTCTTCTCGCATCTGCCACTTAGTGAGTCCAGCTGGGCTCCCAGGAGCCTGGGGTAGGACCAGTGTGGACGAGAGCCCTGCTCTCCCGAGGCTTCAGCCTAGCATCTGGATTCGGGGCCAGTTGGAGCCCGATCCAAGGACCACGCTTCATGCCTGAGCAGAAGGTTTCTCGCTCCTTCCTCTAATCTGCACGCACGTGGAGCAGGTGACCATGGAGGCTTGGCATTTCCAGATCTTGGGCCACGTTTTACCTTTAGGGGCTGAACCATCTCTCGCCCCTCCTTAATTACGGGGATAGCATTATCTCCCTGGGAGGCTCTCCTGGCAGGAGAAAGGGACGGCAGAACTCTTTGTATGGTGTTGGGCCTCCAGTAGTGCGGTATGGATTTGTTCTTACTATAGTGTAAATGACTAAGGGGGAGTAATGTGGTGCCTGCCCTGGGATGGTGAGAAGGTGCATACCCAGGACTGAGTTTTAGCCCTGGGTGGACCACCACCTCAAATGTGTGACTGTGGCCACAAACAACATTCCACCACAGATCTATTTTCTCACCTGTTAAAAGAAAGGGCCCATTGAGGTAGGCCTGGGACCCTTCTGGTCTTTACAATTGTATGGGAGGTTTGTTTTCGGTATGGGTACAAAGATAGCTGCCCCTTCTCTGCCCGAGGAGGTGGTCTTGATTACCCTCATCCTCTGGGCCAAAGCAACTGAAGTTCAGAGAGTTAAGTCACTTCCCCAAGGTCATGCAGCTTGTTGAGGTGGAGGGCCCAGAGAGATGACTAAGCCTTGAGCTATTAGGCAAACAATGTAAATCCTGAACAAGTGCCTCCCTGTTGTTTGAATGTGTTTTAAACTATTGGGTCAGTCGGGGGAGGGAAAATGTCTCTAAGAAAGAGCCAGATTGTGTTTGAGTGATTGTGCAGGCTGGAAAATACAGGCAATTAGCAGAAAAATCCACCCTCAGTGAAGGTCTGTGTCTGATGTGGGGACTGGCTCCGTCAAGTGGTCCTTTAGTTGCCATGACAACCTCCTCCTGCGGGGAAGGATGCAGTCCAGGTGCAGTCTTGTCACCTGCCCACTCCTCCTCCTTCCTGGTTTCCCTCACCCCCTGTCTCGACAGGAGGCCAGGTGGCCTGGGCTAGGAGGGGGCAGCTGGCTAGTGCAAGGTGGTCCCTGAGAGATGGGTATGCAGGGAGCGAGCAGGTCATATAAACCCCAGACATTGCCTAGGGGAGCTGAGCCCAGACTGCCCCATGTCATGAAGCAGGAAACTCCTGTGTGGTCACTATATCCCCCACTGGACACGGGATAGGCCTCATCACGTGCTGTTCCCTTGAGTGGCTGAGAGCTGAGGGTGGGGGCACCAAGACGCGTCTCCCTCTTGCCCACCTTGAGCCTGGGGGTAGGTGGTGCCTGACATCGGGGTTCTGGGCTCCCACCCCATGCAGTCAGAGCAGCGTCTCTTTGACTTGTTATTCTTTGACGGTCCCAGAAGCCATGTGTAAGGGGAAAAAAACCACCTCTTCTTTTTAAAAAGGTATTTGAGGGATTTCCCTGGTGGTCCAGTGGCTAAGACTCCACACTCTCATTGCAGGGGGCATGGGTTCGATCCCTGGTCAGGGAACCAGATCCCACATGCCGCAACTAAGTCCTGGCACAGCCAAAATAAAGAAAATTATTATTGTTATTATTTTATAAAAAGAGCATTTGAAAACTGCTGCTCTGAGCCCTTCTTTCATAGGTCAGGCCTGTGATCTCTCCAGCCTGGGATTCTTTCTCTGATAAAGAACGTGGGAGCCTTTGGGATGTTCCTGGTGGTCCAGTGGTTAGGACTTCATGCTTTCACTCTGAGGGTGCAGGTTCAGTCCTTGATTGGGGACTAAGATCCCACGAGCCATAAGATCCCACGAGCCATGTGGTGTGACTGAAAGAAAGAGAGACAGAGAGCTTGGGAGACCTGGCGTCAGAGGAAGCACCCCACGCTCACCTCCCAGCTCCCCTGAACAACCTTCAAGAGGCAGACGATGCTGTGAAGAGACCAAGGGCTTCCCTGGAGCCCAGCTCATCCATGAATTAAAGCTGAAGCCACCTTGGGCCTTCCCATACCTTTGGAGAAGTGGAGACACTGAGAGGGGAAGGGGTCTGCCCAAATGCACGCAGGCAAAGATCAGAGCTGCTCCCAGGAGGTCCTCTGATGCCTGGGGGTCCCCCAGACCGCCCACCTGGGGACTTTGAACTCTACCACCGTTTTCCTCCAAAAGCCCCAAACCCTAAGTGACTCTGCCCACTTCTGGCTGTCTTTGGGGCACCTCGTCCATTTCCCTAAGATTAGAGCTCAGCACCCGCCTGAGCCTGGACCAGTGATGCAGGACGGGGAGGCCCTGCCTCAGGTCCCAGGCCGTGGGTGATCTGCCCAGCAGATCTGCCCAGCTTCTCCCATATTCTGGAGGCCCTCGGTCAGCCCACTTTGCTTTAGGGCTCCTGAACGTTGACCTGGAGCTCGGAGCCCTGTTAAAAAGGATCCTTTCCCACTGACACAGAACGATAGTGGCAACAGCGACGCCACATGTCCGTGGGGGTGGGGAGTCAGAGCTGGTCTCCCTGGGCTGCGCCTGGTGTCATCTTTCAGACCCAGGCAGGGCCGCCTGCCAGCGTCCTGGGACCCTGGAGGTATTTATGATTTCTTTCTGGATGAGGAAAAGAGAGAGAGAGCACTTCAAACAATAACTTCAGATTAACAACGCGAACCTCAGAAATCCACCCAAGAGGAGCAACCGGACCGGTGAACCCTGAAAAAGAGAACGTATGCAGGGGTGTCCTCCCCTTTCTTAACCCCCAAAGTGGCTGCAGAGACTGGATCTCTTACTTCTTAAAGAATCTTTTTAAATGTATTTGGCTGCCCTGGGTCTTCATCGCCGCGCAGGATGTTCTCTAGCTGTGGCGAGTCAGGGCTGCTCTGAATCTGCAGTGTGTGGGCTTCCCATTGCAGGGGCCTCTCTTATTTCGGGGCACAAGCTCCAGGGCACGCGGGGCTTTAGCTGCTGTGGCACGTGGGCTCCATGGCCGTGGCTCCCGGGCTCTAGAGCACAGGCTCAGTAGTGGTCCACCGGCTCAGTTGCTCCGAGGCATATGGGATCTTTCCAGATCAGGGATCGAACCCATGTCTCCACACTGGCAGGGAGATTCTTTACAACTGAGCCATCAAGGAAGCCTCTGAATCTCTTATTTCTGGATAAACCCCCTGTCGAGTCCTGTGGGACAGTCCTAGGAGTCTGGAAATCCCCCCACTGAGCAAACGGGCACACGACCCCTTTAATCCAAGTACCCCTAACTGTGGGGACCCCACTCCTGGAGAATTCTGAGAAGGACCAAGAAGTCCTGGATCTTGCAGAATTCTGGCTGCTGCATGCTCATGGATTTCTGGAGACTTCTCCCAGCTGTGCCAGTCGGTCTGAAGGGAAGTCACTCCACAGTGACTGGAAACAGTGCTGATGAGAAAGACATTGCATCAAACAAACGTGGGCTCAGTCCCTGGTTGGGGAACTTAGATCCAGCACGCGAGGAGCAACTAAGCTGGCTAAGAGCCAGCGGTACCCCCACCCCTACCGCCACCACCTGACTGCCTGCTTTGAATCCAGCCACTGGCACTTACTAGCTGTGTGACTTTGGGCAAATTACCTAACCTCTCTGTGCCTGGGTTGCCTCATCTGCAAAACAGATAATAAAGGTTCTTCCCTCACTGGGTTGTTGTAAGAATTAGACAAGTATACATGAAAAGTGGTGTATCAGGTCTCGCCTTCCCGTTAGCATCTGGCACAGAGTGAGTGCTCCATCCAGGCCGTGGGTGATCTGCCCAGCAGATCTGCCCAGCTTCTCCCATATTCTGGAGGCCCTCGGTCAGCCCACTTTGCTTTAGGGCTCCTGAACGTTGACCTGGAGCTCGGAGCCCTGTTAAAAAGGATCCTTTCCCACTGACACAGAACGATAGTGGCAACAGCGACGCCACATGTCCGTGGGGGTGGGGAGTCAGAGCTGGTCTCCCTGGGCTGCGCCTGGTGTCATCTTTCAGACCCAGGCAGGGCCGCCTGCCAGCGTCCTGGGACCCTGGAGGTATTTATGATTTCTTTCTGGATGAGGAAAAGAGAGAGAGAGCACTTCAAACAATAACTTCAGATTAACAACGCGAACCTCAGAAATCCACCCAAGAGGAGCAACCGGACCGGTGAACCCTGAAAAAGAGAACGTATGCAGGGGTGTCCTCCCCTTTCTTAACCCCCAAAGTGGCTGCAGAGACTGGATCTCTTACTTCTTTAAAGAATCTTTTTAAATGTATTTGGCTGCCCTGGGTCTTCATCGCCGCGCAGGATGTTCTCTAGCTGTGGCGAGTCAGGGCTGCTCTGAATCTGCAGTGTGTGGGCTTCCCATTGCAGGGGCCTCTCTTATTTCGGGGCACAAGCTCCAGGGCACGCGGGGCTTTAGCTGCTGTGGCACGTGGGCTCCATGGCCGTGGCTCCCGGGCTCTAGAGCACAGGCTCAGTAGTGGTCCACCGGCTCAGTTGCTCCGAGGCATATGGGATCTTTCCAGATCAGGGATCGAACCCATGTCTCCACACTGGCAGGGAGATTCTTTACAACTGAGCCATCAAGGAAGCCTCTGAATCTCTTATTTCTGGATAAACCCCCTGTCGAGTCCTGTGGGACAGTCCTAGGAGTCTGGAAATCCCCCCACTGAGCAAACGGGCACACGACCCCTTTAATCCAAGTACCCCTAACTGTGGGGACCCCACTCCTGGAGAATTCTGAGAAGGACCAAGAAGTCCTGGATCTTGCAGAATTCTGGCTGCTGCATGCTCATGGATTTCTGGAGACTTCTCCCAGCTGTGCCAGTCGGTCTGAAGGGAAGTCACTCCACAGTGACTGGAAACAGTGCTGATGAGAAAGACATTGCATCAAACAAACGTGGGCTCAGTCCCTGGTTGGGGAACTTAGATCCAGCACGCGAGGAGCAACTAAGCTGGCTAAGAGCCAGCGGTACCCCCACCCCTACCGCCACCACCTGACTGCCTGCTTTGAATCCAGCCACTGGCACTTACTAGCTGTGTGACTTTGGGCAAATTACCTAACCTCTCTGTGCCTGGGTTGCCTCATCTGCAAAACAGATAATAAAGGTTCTTCCCTCACTGGGTTGTTGTAAGAATTAGACAAGTATACATGAAAAGTGGTGTATCAGGTCTCGCCTTCCCGTTAGCATCTGGCACAGAGTGAGTGCTCCATGAAGGCGAGCTGCTTTTTCTTCTTTTGATCATTATTATGGCCTGCGTGGCTCCACACCGGCCAGACCCTCTCTGCTATTGTGAAATCGGAAGAGAGCGTTTCCTCCCTTCTTCCCCTCCCACCGAGCATGAGCCAGAAGGTAATGAACTTCAGCGTCCAAACGGCTTTCTTATCTCTACCTTAAGCCCCTTAAACTTCTCCTGGCCTTGGTGGAAATGGAAACCAGCTGTTCGGGGGGTCAGGAAGGAAGCTCCAGGGACGGAGTTGCCAGGGTTCACTTGGGACACGTGACCCCTGTCCCCTGAAGAAGGAGGACGGTCCCTTCCCTCCCCTGCCCAAGTTCCCTGAGATCCTCCAAGGTGGGCCACCTGGACAATGAGCTGAGGGTCTCCTTTTAAATCTATTCACCCCCTCCCCCAAGGTGGCACTGCCTCTGTCCGAGAGGACGCATGAGCTTCTTTGCAGCCCCATGTGACAGAGGGATATGGCTGCTCCACTTTTCAGAATACAAGAATGGATGAGACATGGCCCCACAGGGAAGAGGGATACACAAGATGTTCCCCAGCCAGGGTGCTGAGTGCTCTAAGCAAGGTGTATATTGCACTCTTGGCAACGAATAGGAAGGTGGCTGCCTGGGTCCACCTGGAGTGGTCAAGGAAGGCTCCCTGGAGGAGGTGGTGCTTCAGTAGGAATTTACTAATCATTGGAGTGGGTTAGAATCTATTTCTGGATATGATAGCAAGATAGGCAAAGGCCAAAGAACTAGAAGAGTGAGGAGTGTTCAGATCATGGCAAGCAACCCACCCAGGGGGGACGGGGGCTTTCCTCAGGGTGATGGGGAGCACGGAGGGTGACATGTCAGATTGGTGGCTTAGGGTGAGCAAGGTCAGGGTTAGACATGTTTTACACAGACCACGCCTGTGTACAGCATCTTCGTCAAGAAAGAGACCGTTTTCATCATCTTAGAAGTCCTCCCCCTGCCTCTTCTGATAACTGCCCTCCTCAAGGTAACCACTGACGCACAGGCCACCACCTTCGAGCTGTCCTGCCTGTGATGGAACTTTCAAGAAAGGGACTCACATGAGTGTGTGCTCTTTGGAGTCTGTCATCTCTGTGAGGTCATCTACTGGGTGGCATATGGTTTCTGTTAATATTCCATTTTGTGAATATTTAGTTTATCCCATCAGCCACCAATGGCAATTTGGATTATTAAAATTTTTGGTTATTTTGAGCAACACGGCTTATTCTTACACAAGCCTTTTGGTGAAATTATTTATTATTTTTGTACCTAGGGATAGAATTGCTCCTATTAGATGAAATTCCTCATCCCTGTTAGAAACAGCCACATTTTTAAGACGTGGTTATTCCATGGACATTGCGTGGATACTGTCTTCGAGCTCCGGGGGCCCACACCCTCTTGGATACTCAGATACTTGGCACTGTTAGTCTTGCCTTTTCAGCTGTCCTGGTGGGCGTAGTTTCATTTGCATCTCCTGATAGAGCTAAGGATTGAGCCCCTCTACGAGTGACTCAGCCATTTGGCACCTTGTTTTGTGGTTTTATGTATTCTAAGCACCTCCTCTACTTGATGATGGGTTTCTTCATTCTCTTAATGCTGTCTTCTAATGAAATTCTTACATTTACTGCAGTTCATCTTATCAAAGCGTTCCTTAACGTTACTGCTTTTTGTATTAGAAGAAATATTTGTCTGTTCTGAGGTCATGAAGGTAAGTTGCCTATATTTTGTAAAAACTGTATCGGGTGTTATTTTGTTTGTTTTGTATTTTTGTTTTGGCTGCATGGCGTGCGAGATCTTATTTCCCCAACCAGGGATTGAACCTGTGCCCTCCACAGTGAAAGCAAGGAGTCCTAACCACTGGACCACCAGGGAATTTCCAAAAAACTGTTGTTTCTCTTTTAACAGTTAGATCTACAATGTATCTGGAATCGACTTTCATGTGTGGCGTGGGTTGGGGGGTCAGATGCTTTTATTTTACTTTTCCATTTTGATATCCAATTGACCCAGTACTCTTTACTGAAGTCCTTCCTTTCTCTCTTGTATTCATATATACCTTTTCTATAAACCAGGTGACTGTGTTAAGTGTGAATCTATTTGTCTGTCTTCGCACCAATAATACAGTGTCTTAATTACTGTAGTTTTGTAATAGATTCAGTTCCGGTTGTATAAATCTTACAGTTCTGTTCTATTTCATCTTCACATTTGGCTATTCTTGGACCTTTGCATTTTTGTATATATTTTAGAAAAAACCTGAGAATTCACACACACAACATACAAAAACACCTTCTGAGATTTTGAATGGGGTTGCATTGAATGGATAGATCAACTGGGAGAAAATTAATGTATATAGTATGGCACCTTCCAATCCATGAGTATGGTATATCTTTTCATTTATTTGAATCTGCTTTAATTTCTCTCAGTGATGTTTTATACTTTTCAGTAGGCTTATTCCTAGATAATTTGATGCAGTGTGAATGATATTTTAAAATTTCACTTTCTACATGGCTATTGTCAATGTATAGGGATATGGTTGATTTTTGAGAACTCTATAATCCTTGCTAAATTAATTTAGTAATTCCAATAATTCCTCTTTAGATTTTTCTAGGACAAAGATGTTTTGGGGTGTGGTCCAGCCGTGGTACAAGACCCAACAATCTTAAACTCTGGGCTGGATTTGGAGGTTGAGAGGGAAGAAGACAGACTCGACCAGTCAGGTTGGCAGAGTCTGTAGGGCCACGCGCGCATGCTAAGTCGCTCCAGTCATGTCTGACTCTTTGTGACCCTATGGACTATAGCCCGCCAGGCTCCTCTGTCCGTGGCAATCTCCAGGGAAGAATACTGAAGTCGGTTGCCATGCCCTCCTCCAGGGGATCTTCCCAAGGATCAAACCCATGTCTTTTACATCTCCTGCATTGATGGGTGGGTTCTTTACCACTTGCACCACCTGGGAAGCTGGGGGGATGCAAAAACCACAGACTTCCCCCATGTCTAGTTGCGGTCCAGGTGCTGTTTGTGCCTTACATGGAGAGTTCTTCCCCAGCCAGGGCACCTAGCCTAGCCCACCGTGGCCGTGTAGGGAGGGAAGGCCGCCTTTAATCAACAAGCTGGCTGACCTTGACTACATTGTTAAACCTCTCTTGAGTCTCATCTTCCTCACTCACAAAAGGAGGGATCATGCCAGGGTATTTCTGCCTCTCACCTCATAGGTGACTGATGAACCTTGGTGAATAGTTTTCACTCACCCGTGTTGTCTCTTTTCCCCATGGGGGTTTTCTGAACATTGCTGGACATTTCTGCAGTCCAAAGGATGCTGGTGTGGGGGGCGGCGGTGGGTAGGTGGCCAGCGCCCACTGTGCTCTGCACAGCTTCAGTGCAGCTGGTCCTTTGGGGATTTTATTTCCACGGCAAGGACACCCATGCAAGGCTGCCCCTCTTCAAGAAGGAACTCAGATTACTTTTCAATAAAAATTCTTGGCAGAAGTTCCTGAAACACTCTGGCCTTCTCTGTGATCCCTGATATAGAAAAGGATGGAATTTAATTATTCTGTCCTGTCCACAAGCCCCACGGCTGGGCCTGGCACGCAGCCACTGCTCTGTCTGACCAGTAGGCTCCCCGCCCCCGCTGGGGTTCATTGCTCTGGCATGTGTGAGGGAGCACAGGGGAGACCCAGGGCAGGGCCCCCACCTTTGGCCTGGCCTTGCCCTTTTCACCCTTCCTTTTGGGGTCTGTGTCTTAGAAAAATCCCATCTGTCTGCGGTTACCTGGACAAGCAGCTCTCTACAAGTTAACTGGAGAGGTGACTTCCCAGGCCCAGGGGAGGTATTGACATTTCCCATCAGGGCCTCCCTGCTACCCACAAGGCTAGGCTCAGAGCACCAGAGGGTGGTTAAGAGCTTCAGGCTGAATTGGAAACATCAGGATTGGAAAAATCTAGAATGATCATGTCTTGGTGGCCCCAGGAGTCTGGGGGTCCCTAGAGACCCTGGAACTCCAGCCTGCAGCTAGCTTGTTTCCCGCCGGCTCATGAAGAGATACAATTTTGTATATTTTCCACATAGCATCTTAAGCACATTCTGTGTTTTTACGCAGTTAAACATTTAAATTAAAGATCCCGTAGAGAAGGGCAGGGCAACCCCCTCCAGCATTCTTGCCTAGAGAATCCCAGGGACGGAGGAGGCTGGCGGGCTACAACCTTAGGTTCACAGAGTCAGACACGACTGAAGCGACGAGAACGCACGCATGTATTCAATATATTCAATATGTATATTGTTTTTAAAAAGGCTAATAGCCCTTCAAGGCTTACCATGAGAAAGAGTTCTCAGTACCCCTCTTTACCACCAGCTTTCGTTCCTTATGGTCAGGCTTTTTGGAGTGGGAGTGGAAAGCTTACCTCCATCATTCTCATCACATTAGGGAAACTGAGGCAGCTCGGGACCCTCTTTTCCTGCGGTGCCCTGTGGGTACTCATGGTCAGTCTAGCTGGCCTGCCCCACCCCTGTCCCCGCAGCATCTTACCCTATTGACCTCCTTGGGACCATCTTCCCCTTGGAGTCTTGGCTAGGGTCAAGGGTCTCCCAGGGGATGTGGGGGTCGCCTCCAGCCTGGCCCCACTGGGTGGGCTGCGGGTGACATCCACCCTGTGTATGCCCCCTGCCTGCAGACCTCCTCTGAGAGGGCAGATGAGCCCCTGGGGCAGGGCCACCCTGGCTGCCGCTACCGGCGTCTCAGCCACACGCTGGACCGACTCTGCCTCCTCAGGAGTCTCTGCAGTAGCCAACTCCGGCCCTGTAAGCAAAGCCCAGACCTTGGGAGTCTGATCTCATTCAGGGGGAGGGTCCTGACTTCAAGATTCAGAGCCACAACCGGAAGCGGTGCTGGCCAAAGGCCCGTGGTGGGTAGACCGGCAACCACCCTCTGCAGTGGGCAGTCTGAGGCCGAGGGGGCAGAGAGCAGGAGCAAAGAGCCTGAGACCCCTGGAGCTGGTCAGTGTAAACCCCTTTTGGGCTTCCCTGGTGGCTCAGTGGTAAAGAATCTGCCTGCTGATGCAGGAGACACGGGTTCGATCCCTGGTCCAGGAAGATCCCACATGCCTCGGAGCAACAAAGCCCATGCCTTACAACTAGTGAGCCTGTGCTTGAGAGTCCGGGAACCGCCGCTGCTGAAGCCTGCTCACCCTGGAGCCTGTGCTCCACGACGAGAAAAGCCCCCACGAGGGGCAGCCCTGCGATGAAAGCAGCCCCCGCTTCCCGCGACTGGAGAAAGCCCTCATGCAGCAACGGAAACCCTGCACAGCCAGAAATAAGCACAGAAAAAAACTAACTTAAAAAAAATAGACCCCTTTCACAGATGGAGAAACTGAGGTACAGAGAGAAAGCGGGCCTCAAGCCACACAGCGAGTTAGCCGCCTCTCTAGCTCTCTCTCTACTGACCACACTGAGCAGTCAGTCCCTCGGTCTCTCTCTCACCCACACCCCCCTCACTTCCAATCCACATGTACTGGCAAAGGTCTCCAAGCTCAAGTTCTGCCTCTGTGTCCTAGCTGCGAGGAAACGCTCGCGGGCCCGTGTGTGCTGGGAACGTGGAAATCCTCAGAACCCCAGAAAGTGAAGAGTCTGCCCCTCAGGGAGGGGAAACCGAGGCCTGGAGCCAGGCGGGTAGGGCCTCGGCTGGTCACACAGCCAGCATTGCCCCGCCAGGCCTGTTTCCATAGTTCCACCATCCCGAGGAATAATTAGAGAAAGTTAAACATGCATAATTTAATTGCTTGTCGATGACAGGATGCCAGGGGAGCCATGAAACCCGCCCAGCCTCAGAGCGCCTGCCCGGGCAGGTGGCACGGGAGGCTGGGCTGGCAGCCTAGGGCCCTGCCCTCTGGCTGGGCCTCTCTCTGCGGCTGGGGTGCCGGACCCCCTTCCAGCCCTCCCCATGCCGGCTGAAGCCAAGCCGCTCCCCACCGGCCGACCAGGATGCCCAGTGCCAGCGCAGACTAGGCCCAGGGCCCTGCCCGCTTTCCAGAAGCAGGTTCCCGTGCAAGCCCAGGCTTGCCCCTCTCCCTGCTGACCGTCCCCCCTGCAGGGCGTCCTGTGTGTTGCCTCAGACCCTGGAAATATGTTCACGGGCCGCGAACACCTCGGGAACGTTCACTGCGTGGAGCTGAGGCCCGACTGACACCTCACCCATGGCCATCCTGCCCCACCTTCTTTCTTCGGGAGGGGGGGTCCCCAGGGTGGGGAGACACCTTCTTGTGTGTGCAGGGGACAGACGAATCTCAAGCTGGAACGTTCTCCAGGCCAGCCTGCTTCCAGGGTTGATGTCTTTTTTGCCCCATAAGATGCTTTTGGGCCTCTGCTGCAAGGGCAGGCACCCCATTCCCGCTACCCTACCCCCTGCCCATCAGTATTAGCACAAGGTGGGGCTCCCCTGGCGGTCTGGTGGTTGGTTAAGACTTCGTTTTCCCATGCCGGGGGTGCCGGTTCGATCCCTGGTGGAGGGGCTAAGATCCCACGTGTCTCGTGGCCGAAATGCCAAGACATGAAAAGCGAAGAAATGTTGTAACAGATGCGATGAAGACTTTAAAAAAAGGTCCACATCTAAAACAAAAACAAAACGATAGGAGCACAGGGTCACCAAGGGGCTCACGGGCACCCACCAGGCCTCCAGGTGGAGAAGGGGGTGGCCGGGGGTGGGT
>SJYC01083782.1:0-11604 GCA_006408675.1 Madoqua kirkii | reverse complement strand
CCCCACCCCGGATTCCCTTGCTCTCTAGAGATCCAGTGGATATTGGCAACTTGATCTCTTGTTCTTCATTTTCTAAATCCAGCTCTAAATCCAGCTTGTGTATCTAAAAGTTCTCAATTCACATACTGCTGAAGCATAGCCTGAATGATTTTGACCATTACTTTGCTAGCCTGTTGGATGTGTACAATTCTACTGTAGTCAAACATTCTTTGGCATGACCCTTCTTTGGGATTAGAATGAAAACTGATTTTTTCCAGTCCTGTGACTACTATTGAGTTTTCTAAATTTGCTGACAGACTAGGTGCAAAACGTTAGCAGTACCATCTTATCAGGATTTTGAATGGCTCAGCTAGAATTCCATCACTTCCACCTGCTTTGTTTATAGTAATTCTTCCGCTGACTTCACACTCCGGGATGTCTGTCTCTAAGTGAGTGACCACAGCATCATGGTTATCCCACTCAGTAAGACCATTTTTGTATAGTTCTTCTGCATGTTCTTGCCACCTCTTCTTAAACTCTTTGCTGTAGTTAGTCCTTATGGTTTCTGTCCTTTATCATTCCCATTCTTGCATAAAATGTTTCCTTGATATTTTCTTGAAGAGATATCTAGCCTTTCCTTTCCTATTGTTTCCCTCTGTTTTTTTGCATTGTTCATTTAAGACGCCCTTCTTATCTCTCCTTGCTATTCTCTGGAATCCTGCAATCAGTTGGGAATATGTTTTCCTTTCTCACTTGCCTTTCACTTCTCTTCTTTCCTCAGCTATTCAGAACGCCTCCACAGACGACCACTTCTCCTTGTTGCATTTCTTTTTCTTTGGGATTATTTTGGTCAGTCTCCTGTAAAATGTTATGAACCTTTGTCCATAGTTTTTCAGGCACTCTATTTATCAGCTCCAATGCCTTTAATCTATTGGTCACTTCCACTGAATAATCATAAAGGGTATAATTTAGGTCATATCTGAATGGTATAATGGCTTTCCCTGCTTTCTTAAATTTAAGTCTGAATTTTGCAGTAAGGAGCTGATGATCAGAGATAAAGTCAGCTCTAGGTCTTTTTCTTCTTTTCCATTAACTGTATAGAGTTTCTCCATCTTTAGTTGCAAAGAATATATTCAATGCTATTTCAGTATCGATCATTTGGCAATGTCCATGTGTACAGTCATCTCTTGTGGGAAAATGAGTTTTTGCTATGACCAGTGTATTCTCTCTGCAAAACTCCATTACCCTTTGCTCTGCTTTATTTTGCATTCCAAGGCCAAGTTTGTCTGTTATTCCAGGTATCACTTGACTTCTTACTTTTTCTTCCCAATTCTCTATGATGAAAAATACATCTTCTCTTGCTGTTAGTGTTATTGAATGGAATTTGTGTGGGGTCTGGGCACTTGTTGCTTAAAAGCCAATAAACAGGCCAAGTTGGTGGAAAGGAAAATTTGTTTTATTTTAGATGCTGACAACTGGTGGTAGATGGTGGGTCAACTCTCTTGCTTCCCCCGAACAGTAGGGGGTGAGAACCTTTATACACAGAGTTGGGTGGGGGAGTTATATGCAGAAACACCACAGTCATCTGTGACAGTCATCTTCAGATTGGTCATCAATTGTCTGACCACCATCACCTTGATTGTTTTAGGTACAATTAATCTTCAATTCCAGCCATTCATTCTTATTGTTTGTGTTGTCAGCTCAGAATTGTGGCAGTTCATTTCTTGGGTGCAATCTAATCATCATGCAGTTAACTTCTCCACCTGATGTTTTGGAAGGTATAAGACAGCTCACAGGATATGACTCAGAATATCTATAGCCCTTGAGAAAGAAGTAAAAGTCCTTGACTATGCTTAATGACTACATCATTATTACTTAATCTCTTTTGACAGTTTTTCTTTGTTTTAGCATTTCACACTTTTCTGGTTGAGCTTAATTTTTTACTAGAGCTTTCCCCAGGCAAAAGGAAAACAGAGGATATGGTGAGAGGGCAAGAACCTTATAGCCCTGCTTCATTTCACTATTTCTAGAAGGTCTTATAGATCTTCATAGAAACAGTCAACTTCAGGTTCTTCAGCATTAGTTGTTGGGGCATAGACTTTGATTACTGTGATGTTGAATGGTTTGCCTTGGAAAGGAACTGATATCATCTTGTCATTTTTGCAGCTGAACCCAAGTAGTGCATTTCAGACTCTTGTTGACTATGAAGTTTACTCCATTTCTAGTAAGGAATTCTTGTCTACAGTAGTAAGATATAGTGGTCATCTGAATTAAAGTCACCTATTCCTATTCATTTTAGTTCCTTGATTCCTCAGATGTTGAAGTTTAGTCTTGTCATCTACTGCTTGATCATATTCAATTTACCTTGATTAATGGAACTAACATTCCAGGTTCCTACACAATATTGTTTCTTACAGTATGGGACTTTATTTTCACCTCCAGACATATCCACAGCTGAAGGTTGTTTCTATTTTGGCATAGCCACTTCGTGCTTTCTGGAGTTATTAGTAATTGCCCTCTGCTCTTCCCCCAGTAATATATTGGACAGCTTCTGACATGGGGGCTCATTTTCTATTGTTATATACTTTCGCCTTTTTGTGCTGTTCAGGGGTTTTCATGGCAGGAATATTGGAGTGATTTTCCATTCCCTTCTTTAAAAGAACACGTTTTGTCAGAACTCTTCACTATGACCCATCTGTCTTGGGTGGCCCTGGATGGCAAGGGTCAAAGCTTCATTGAACTAAGCAAATCCCTTTGCCATGTGATTCATGAAGGGAAATTCTACAGTTAAAATGGAACAGTGAATGCAAAAACTAGGCTAAAATGTTAGTACGTGCTTTGGAGGGATATGAAGTACTTGATACATTTTGATAATTTTTCTCCGTTGTATTGATTATTGGTGAAAAGTATAAGGTGTTAATAAGAGAGAAAATGTAAAATTTTGGTGGTTAAAATAATAATTTATTTTGGTTTTAGGAGTAAATCTGTTGATCTTACCCACCTTGACTTTCAAAAGATTAGACTGAATCTATGTTGCAGGTCATCTTTTTACAAATTTGATGAAGACTTGTCACTTAGCATGGAACAAAAAGTTGATTATAGTCACTATGCTTGAATAGAGTGAAGGTGTTTATTTAATGACAGTCACCTGGAACATTTCAGAAATTAATACTTTTTAAATGAAAAACTTTTAGGAGCAATTATGACCAAATATGTCTGATGTGATTTTCTCCCAAAGAATAAAGACAGTAAAGGATTGTATTCCCTTTTATAAAATATATACTCTAGTAGTTCTATCATTCTAATATATAAGACATTACATCAAACTGGGATTACATGCATGTACAGAGAACATTTTTTTTTCTATAACTGAAATAAAAAACAAAAAGTACAAATCAAGCATATATCAACCTACATCCTGCACATTTGAACATAATCTGTTGAATTAAAAATTGTTAAAATATTCATGAACATAAAACAAATTAGTGGTAATAACAAAAGTGGCATCGTTTGTCTCATTCTTATCTAGTATGTAAATTTGTTCCCCAGGCACAACCGTTTTAATTTTCTAGATGTATCTTCAAGCACTTATTTCCATTTTTCTAAGTTATTTGCCTTCACGATTATTTCTTAATTTAGATTTTAGACTTAGTCATTGACTCTCTATTATGTATAATAATTAAGGCCATTGGCTGACTTTAATATCCTTTCCACACACACACACAATTTTACCTCCCACGTGCTAAGTCCCTTCAGTTGTGACCAACTCTTGGAGGGCCTATGGACTGTAACCTGCCATCTCCTCTGTCCATGGAATTTCCCAGGCAAGAATACTAGAGTGCATTGTCATTTCCTTCTCGAAAGGATCTTCCAAACCCAGTGAACAAACCCTTGTATCTTGTCTTCTACGCTGGCAAGCAGGTTCTTTGTCACTAGCACCACCCGGAAAACCTGAATTATGCCATATTTTTGGTAAACTGATAATCAATATTTATATTATTACAGCTATGTAAATAGCATTCTCCTCTAGTTGAAGAGTATTATGATAATCTTATAAATTTCCCCACAAGTTTATAGCTTCAGCATTTTTAAATTTTGCTGATTTTCTTTACAAATTTATCAATTTTCTCCAAATACTTTAATATCTGTTAATATTTTTTCAAAATTTTCAAAACATTTAACTATGTTAAATAATATTGAAGTCCATTGCTTCATAATGGCCTTCTTACTTTAGCTACCCATCATCATCCTGCCTAAAATGGATGATACTGGTGTGATGCCTAGATGTGATACTGACTGCATCCAGATCCCTTCTCAACTTGTATCCTAGACAATAACCTCTGACTATAAGATCTTCAATTTTCCTCTTTAAAGTTTTTGTTTTCTTTTTACTTTGAAAAAAAAATAATCTGAGAAATAGTACATGCCCAGTAATCTTTTTTCTTTTGACACTAGTTCTGCTTTAAGAGAAAAGTTCATTATCTCTAGAACTCATCATCACCATCATCACCATCTTTTGATGATTCCTACTCTATTCTTCTCTTTCCCCATCTGGGAGAGCCTATTGTCCAGATGTTAGATCTTTTCTTTTGATTCTCCACTTCTGTTTTGCTATTTTCCATCATTTAATTTTTTTGCTCTAGCCTATTTTATATTGCAGTTTTTGTATAATAGCTAGGATGAATGCTAGAATTGGAAACAAGTAACTCACATTTCAGCAGTTTAACACAATAGAGTTATTTTTATAAATTAGCTAGAATGTTCCTTGTTGATCAGTTTTCTTGGGTGACTGTTGTAAGTAGAGAAAGGCATTATTATGCTTAACATCTCCACTGAGTTCTAGGCCCCCAAAGACTTAGATGTACCAAGAAGGTAACGACATACAGTATACTGTGTGGACAGGTTGGACATTTCCTATATTTTTTCTACCATTGTGGAGAACATAGTCACATGTTTCCACCTTTAAGCAAGAGCATTTTTGCAATGTGGTGTAGCTTAGTGCCTAAAAAGATAAGAGCTAGATGTTGGTAATATATACAATCTCTAAATCAGTAATTGCTGCCCATGTGGACAAATGTTTCTCAGTTAAACTAATCTGGAAGTCAAACTACTTTCACCAACCTGATGCATTGACAACAATAGCATGTATGAAATAGTATTTCTCTTTCTCTATACTCCTTAATACCATATAAGACATCCAGACTCCATTCAAATATAGTTCTTAGTAAGTAATTGCTCTATGAATTCACAGGGGCTTTTTCAAACGTGTTCACAAGGAAGGTTTTCTCAGTTGTTGTATTGTGTCTAACATGATTTACAATGTTCTGTTCTGCTCTTACTCCATTCACTGATGCCTATTTCCTAAGACATTCTTAAGGTGTTTGTACCAATGTTTGGGTTTCTACTTCTGTATAACTAGACAGGAATGATTATACCACTTCACCAGAATGGCAATGTTTGTAGTTACAAGTAAAATATTAGCTACCCTATACTTACTGTTTTCATTTTTGTAATATCTCCCTGACTATAGAGAGCAACAATTACAAAAAAAAAAAAAAAACAGGAATTGCTTACTATTTAATTATCTCTTCTTACCCTATTCTATCTGTTCATTTGCTTGCAGCAGAAACCAGCTCTGTACAATTTGATGGTGATACTCTGGCCACTGAAAATCTGTCTCTAAGTAACTGATCACTTGAATAAAAATGGGTCAATAATTGTCTATCAACTGGGAATTTGAAATGGAAGCAAAAATTGCTTAGTTTAGGTTTTGATTTATTTTTGAATTGTTAAATTTCAAAATTGACTTTTTTAAAAGACATTTTTCTGCCCATGTGAACTTATAAGTCAACAAGACCTCTAGAGTTGAAGAAAGCTGAAACCATACACAAATATACAGTTCGAGTGACTTACTGGCATTTTCATAGGGCTCTAGGACTTGATTTCAGTCCGCTTGAACCTTCAGCTATGCTCCCATTCTTATGGTAGTGTAGTCATTAAATTGTGTCTGACTCTCGCAACCCCAAGGACTGTAGCCCGCCATGCTTCTTTCTCTATAGCATTTCCCAGGCAAGAATACTGGAGTGGGTTGCCATTTCCTTCTCCAGAGAATCTTCCCAATCCAGGAATCAAACCCAAGTCTCCTTTAATGCAGGTGGATATTTTACTGCTGAGTCACCAGGGAAGCCCCCTGCCCCATTCTTATGAGACAATTTCAAATACTTCTTCTTACTAACAAGGCCCTTTTTTTACCTACACAAGTTCTACCAGATTTAAATATTCATGATATGATCATAAATGTAATCCCTATTTTCAGTGATCCAAATGAAGGCCAAGTAAGGTATGTTTAATTTTCAAATTTTACATAGCTTATGATATGAGAGGCAATAAAAAGAACTCAGTTATCTTAATCAAACCCAAGTCTCCTTTAATGCAGGTGGATATTTTACTGCTGAGTCACCAGGGAAGCCCCCTGCCCCATTCTTATGAGACAATTTCAAATACTTCTTCTTACTAACAAGGCCCTTTTTTTACCTACACAAGTTCTACCAGATTTAAATATTCATGATATGATCATAAATGTAATCCCTATTTTCAGTGATCCAAATGAAGGCCAAGTAAGGTATGTTTAATTTTCAAATTTTACATAGCTTATGATATGAGAGGCAATAAAAAGAACTCAGTTATCTTTAATGCAAAGTTTGTGCTTTTGTCTCAAATAATACTGCATTCAGATTCCATTATGAAGAGAGAAGAGGTAGAGATAAAAACAAGAAAAAAAAATTCATTTAGAAGACATTGGACACTACCACCTGCTGAAGTGAAAAATCATGTCACAGTTCTCATATAAAACAGCTTTGTGCTCATCGTATCCGACTCTTTGCGACCCTATGGACTATAGCCTTCCAGTCTCCTCTGTCCATGGAACTGTCTATGCAAGAATACTAACTTGGGTTGCCATTTCCTTCTCCAGGGGATCTTCTGGACCCAGGGATTAAACCTGCATCTCTTACATCTGCTGCACTTGCAGAAGGACTCTTTACCAGTAACATCACCTGGGAAGCCCATAAAATAGCTTATTTGCTGATATAAGTTAGTCTTTCAGCTTTAGGTAACCACAGACAAAAAGTACAGTTTTCTTAAAAGCCGTGAGCACAACTAGTACTACTCTATGAGGTTTTCAGACTAGAGAACGAACAGATGTGTGACACAATGAGGATTCTAATATCTGAAAAAAATGTAAGAAACTGCCTGATAGCTTAGCTCCCTCAAATACACCTAAGCAGATAACATTAATATTGACTTTATTTTAAATAAATCTTTAAGCTTTATACATCTGGAGGCATTTGGGAAATGAGGCCAAATTGAAGCACAAGGCAACCAACTATTAGATTTAGTCACTTTTAAAATGCTGTCTTAGAAACTTCATTTCCTGGTTACATGTGAACTGAGTACTTACATGGACATTTCCCCCTCCTGCAATCTTCTCACTTTATGCACGAAGATCTTCTTAAATAAATTCATGAATTTGTACTAAAGTCAGTCATAGTCAAGTAAGCAGGCATTGAAGGTATTTGGCAGACCTCGTGAATTTCAGTTTAAGAGTTTTCAGACATGTGTGGTTTAGGAGAGAGGAAACAAAATCTATGTAACTTCTGTAAGGTATGGTAGTAGTTGTTTCACTGTTAAGTTGTGTCCAATTGTTGTGACCCCATGAGCTGTAGGCTGTCAGGCTCCTCTGTCCAATGGATTTCCCAGGCAAGAATACTGGAGTGGGTTGCAACTTCCTTCTCCAGATCTTCCCAAGCTAGGTATCAAACCTGTGTCTCCTGCATTGCAGATGGATTCTTTACTGACTGAATAATAAATACTTCCTTATAAAACTATATCCCAAATAGACTAGACAAATAGTACTAACAATAACAACAACAAAATTTATCTATAAGGTATTTATATTTTAGTGGAGGAGGGTACACCAGCAATAAATAAAATAATACACAGTTTATCTGAAAGTGATAAATGTTATAGAGGAAATATGAATCAGCAATAGGTGTAAGAATTATTATTAAGTTGGTGGCTCAGAGGTTAAAGTGTCTGCCTGGAATGCAGGACAACTGGGTTTGATTCCTGGGTCAGGAAGATCCCCTGGAGAAGGACAATGGCAACCCACTCCAGTACTCTTGCCTGGAAAATCCCATGGAGGGAGAAGCCTGGTAGGCTACAGTCCATGGAGTTGCCAAGAGTCAGACACGGCTGAGCAACTTCACTTTCACTTTCTGACATGTTAAATAGCTTGGTCATAAAGAGCTAGTAGACATTTGAAAAAAAAGACCTGAGGTAGATAAGGAATGAATCATGGAGTATCTTAGAGATGTGTGTTGCAGGCAAAGATTAAAAACAGTGCCCTTACATTTTAGAAAAAAAGCAAGGAGGCTTGTGTGGCTGTAGCGTGATTAAAAGGGTTAATAGGAGGAGATATAATTGAAGGAGTAACAAGGGGAAAGATTGTACAAGACCTTTGATGCATGGTGACTATATGTCCAGGACTGTCCAATGCAATCTTTGTTCACACTTCTTGACTAGTATAATTATGATTTGGGACCCCTTTTCATTTTCAGAAATATCCCTGTTTGGATTATACATTATATGGCTACCTTATTTGTTAGATATTATAAAGATTTTGGTTTCTCTCTTGGATAATACATAAAACCATCAAATGATTTGATCTGGTAAATCACTTGATTTGACATATATTTTACAAGGCTCACTCTTTTTTTAAAGAAAAAAAATAGAGTGAAACAGAGAAATAATACATTTTATTAAACCAGTGAAGGCCATTGTGATTACCTGCGCTAACAATAGGGACTCAGATGGGGTTGATTTTAACCTGGATGAAAAGAAAATTCTGGCTGGATTTCAGGTATCTTTGAAGATAAAAATAATGGGATTTAGTAGCATACTGAATGTACAGTTAGAAAGAAAGAATAAAATAAAGATCACTTTAAGATTTTGCCTGGTGAACAGAACAAGTTGTGCTGCATCAACTGAGGCTGAGAGATGAGCCAAGTTTGGAAGAGGGACCTCTGAACAAAACAAGCTTGCAATGAGTACAAATAAAAAGGTATGGAGCTTGTAGGGAGGACTAGCCTAGAAACATAAACTATAAGATATCAACCTCTGGTTAGTATTTGAACCATGAGATTAGATGAGATTTTCAAACAAGTGAAAGTAGATAGATAATATAAGTAAACAAAGACTGAGATCTGGAATAGGCCAAAATTCATCCCAGATATGAAGAAGACTTAGTAGAAAAGAAAGTTAATATTTCAAAAGAGTGAGGCTAGCATTGCTGCGACTACAGTAGGCATGACTACATGAGATTAGAATTAAACCACCTCACATTATTTTAGGTTAACAGGAGATAAGATAGAGTGACATATATAACAGCAGTGACACAGTCAATGTATCTATGCTTGGTATTAAAAGTACAAAATCTGCATTTGCTGTGGGATTATATATTTCATATATTTCCTTCATTGCCTCTTTCTTTCTTCACTTCTGTTGGATAAATATTTGTCTTAATTTTATTTTAATTATTTTTAATCTTTCTTTCATGGATTTCATCCTTTGTATATGTGTATCTTAAATAAAAGTATTTAGCTGGGTGGGAATAGGGCTGATCTTTACCCTGAGCATAATATAATCACATTTACACAGTATCACATAAAACTGATGTAAAGGTAGAACAAAGTATTAATCAATATATGCATCTTTCTGAGTCATTTTTTAAATATATCATAACTCAGAATGTTATTTTGAAAATTATACAAGTTGATGAACATATAACTAATTGCTATGAAGTATGACATATATTTTTTATTTTTATATGTATTTATTTCATTGTGATTGAGAAAAGAAAAACAATGAACTGGTAAACTGTTTCACAAATGCTTAAAAAACTGCCCACACTTTAATCCTGACTCCTTTGGCTATATTTACATCTAAATTTAAAATATGCTGGCTAGCTTTTCACAGATCAAGTAGGGTAATTTCCTTTAAAAAAAATCATTAAAAATAATGATTTTGAAATACCTTTTGACTCATTTTTCAATCTTCTTTCATTTTACTATGAAACATTTTTCCCAAAGTCAGGCTTCCTAGTCTTTATGGCAGTTTCACCCTAAAAGTCACCAGAATTTTTCAGATCAGACCTGTGAATGGAGGTTTGTGACACTGTACAGAAGACAGAGATCAAGACCATGCCCATCGAAAATAAATGCAAGATAGAAAATTGCTGTCTGAAGAGGCCTTACAAATAGCTGTGAAAAAAAGACAAGTGAAAAGCAAAGGAGAAAAGGACATATATAAGCATCTGAATTCAGAGTTCCAAAGAATAACAAGGAGAGATAATTTATGACACAGCAATCCTACTGCTGGGCATACACACTGAGAAAACCAAAAGTGAAAGAGACATGTGTACACCAATGTTCATCACAGCACTGTTTATAATAGCCAGGACATGGAAACAACCTAGATGTCCATCAGCAGATGAATGGATAAGAAAGCTGTGGTACATGTACACAGTGGAATATTACTCAGCCATTAAAAAGAATACATCTGAATCACTTCTAATGAGGTGGATGAAACTGGAACCTATTATACAGATGGAAGTAAGCCAGAAAGTAAAACACCAATACAGTATACTAATGCATATATATGGAATTTAGAAAGATGGTTAAGAGAATCCTGTACATGAGATAGCAAAAGAGACACAGATGTATACAACAGTCTTTCAGACTCTGTGGGAGAGAGCGAGAGTGTGATCATTTGGGAGAATGGCATTGAAACACATATAATATCATATATGAAACGAATCACCAGTCCAGGTTCAATGCATGATACTGGATGCTTGGAGATGGTGCACTGAGATGACCCAGAGGGATGGTATGGGGAAGGAGGAGGGAGGAGGGTTCAGGATGAGGAACATGTGTATACCTGTGGTGGATTTGTGTTGATGTATGTCAAAACAAATACAATATTGTAAAGTAATTAGCCTCCAATTAAAGTAAATAAATTTATATTTAAAAAATAATACAAATTCAACAATAAAAAATAAAAATAAATAAATTTTGAAAAAGAGAGAAAGCCTTCCTCAGTGATTAATGCAAAGAGATAGAGGAAATAACAGAATGGGAAAGACTAGAGATCTCTTCAAGAAAATTAGAGATATCAAGGGAATATTTCTTGCAAAGATGGGCTTGATAAAGGATAGGAATGGTACATACCTAACAGTAGAAGAAGACATTAAAAAGAGGTGGCAGGAACACACAGAAGAACTGTACAAAAAAGAAATTCACAACCAACATAATCACGATGGTGTGATCACTCATCTAGAGCCAGACATCCTGGAATGTGAGGTCAAGTGGGCCTTAGGAGGCATCATTATGAACAAAGCTAGCAGAGGTGATGGAATTCCAGTAGAGCTACTTCAAATCCTGAAAGATGATGCTGTGAAAGTGCTTCACTCAATATGCCAGCAAATTTGGAAAACTCAGCAGGGGTCACAGGACTGGAAAAGGTCGGTTTTCATTCCAATCCCAAAGAAAGGCAATGCCAAAGAATGCT
>SJYC01083780.1:0-18012 GCA_006408675.1 Madoqua kirkii | reverse complement strand
TTCTCATCTGACTTTTTAAAAAATTGATGTTATATGTATTTTATGACAATTTTAAACATTTAAAAATACTTTCAAATGACATACAATAAATTTTGCATATTAAAACTATATAATAGATTTTACTTTTGGTATATGCATACAACTGTGACATCATCATCACAACAAAAACAATGAACATATTTATCATCTCCAATATATTCACTGTGTAATCCTGTGCTTCCCCCAGCCCCAACTCCTACTCTCAGCCAACAACTGATTTTGTAATTACTAGAGATTAATGTATGTTTTCTAGAATTATATATATATATATATATATATATATAATCAGTAAGTAAAAAAATAAAAGAAAGTTATTGTTTCACTTTTAAACCACACTGTTGCCCTCAGTAGTTATAACAGAAACAAAATTTTCTAATGAAGTTTTATAGAGTATTACCACTATGATGTGTAATACTGCTGGCTAAAATGTATGGCTGAAAGCACAAGTACAATGCTCATGTGACAACTGAGTATGATTGATAAAATGTATAGCCTATAAAATGTTTCCCCATTAACATACCTTTGAGCCTGTTTGCAATTTCTGATTAGTTTTCCCCCAACACAGGTAACTAGACAAATAGAAAGGAGGTCTAAAATAGAGGACATGATCTAACCCTGTGGCAGGCAGCTGAACTACCCCAGCATCAAGGGACAGATATTGTGATCATCAGTGCGTTCTATTGAAAGATTCAGAATCAAAAGGGTAAAATCAAGAAAGAAAGTTTTACATATTGAGGTTTGTAGGGTCTTTCTGTCTTTAGGCTAACCAAAATAGCCTGTTTGTGGCCTTTTAAACATGCATTGTACATCTGCTTTAACCATTAAGAAAAAAATGCATTTAAAAAATCAGAATGGAATAACTATGGTTCAAACATCCAAAATAGAGCGCGGTAGCCATTGTGGATATGAGTTCAGACACATTCCTACATTACCAAGAACCTGAGTTTTCTAAACTTTATTCAGGTCAGTTCATTCGCTCAGTCGTGTCCAACTCCTTGCGACACCATGAATCAGAGCACACCAGGCCTCCCTGTCCATCACCATCTCCCGGAGTTCACCCAAACTCACGTCATCCAGCCATCTTATCCTCTGTCATCCCCTTTTCCTCCTGCCCCCAATCCCTCCCAGCATCAGAGTCTTTTCCAATCTGTCAACTCTTCTCATGAGGTGGCCAAAGTACTGGAGTTTCAGCTTTAACATCATTTCTTCCAACAACCAGGACTGGTGTCCTTTAGAATGGACTGGTTGGATCTCCTTGCAGTCCAAGGGACTCTCAAGAGTCTTCTCTAACACCACAGTTCAAAAGCATCAATTCTTTGGCGCTCAGCTTTCTTCACAGTCCAACTCTCACATCCATACATGACCACAGGAAAAATCATACCCTTGACTAGATGGACCTTTGTTGGCAAATTAATGTCTATGCTTTTCAATATGCTATCTAGGTTGGTCATAACTTTTCTTCCAAGGAGTAAGCATCTTTTAATTTCATGGCTGCAATCACCATCTGCAGTGATTTTGGAGCCCAAAAAAAGGAAGTCTGACACTGTTTCCACTTCTCAAAACAATGTCTGCTAACACCTGCCAATTGCAACCTTATGGTCTCAAGGTCTCCTTATCACTATAAAACCTTTCCCACTTTAGAAATGGTAGTGGCGAATGGGACCACTACATTTCCTTGATGAATCAGAGTGTAAAGAATCTGTCTGCAGTGCAGAAGAGCTGGGTTTGATCTCTGGATCAAGAGGATCCCCTATAATAAGGAATAGCTACCCACTCCAGTATTCTTGCCTGGAGAATCTCATGGACAGAGGAGCCTGGCAGGCTACAGTCCATGGGGTCCCAAAGAGCCAGACATGACTGAGTGACTAATACACTAGAAATAGTAGTAACAAAGGATCTCATGCTATAGTCTCCCAGAAAAAGGCACTAAATTCTTCAGTCATAGTAGTATTAGCTATTAAAATTAGTCTAAATCTATTTTGACCAAAAGAGGGGAGAAATATATAGTGGCCAATAGCTCTTATTATATAAAATTAGTACCCCTGGGAAAGTTAAAACCCAAATACACAATAATTCAAAAGGCTACTTGATTACTGAATTACATAAAGAGGAAACATTCCAAAACTTATTTTCCTGAACACCATCTAAAATAGAAGAACTCTTTTGAGAAATACTGGAAAAACATATGTTGATCATTATCCTCATTGTAATATGTGTGCTAATTTTCAAATGTTTATCCAGTATTACAACAAAACAAAAAGAGGTAGCCAAAGTACTGGAGTTTCAAGGCCACCTCTACACCAAACAGAGAAGTAATGCTTTCATAATGCAAAATATTGATGTTAAGCTTGGAACTAGAAACTATTCCCAACTCTGTGTACATTTCCCAAATTATTTAGGCCAAAAAACCACCTATTTCTGCTTTATTGACTATGCCAATGCCTTTGACTGTGTGGATCACAGTAAACTGTGGAAAATTTTGAAAGAGATAGGAATACCAGACCACCTGACCTGCAGGTCAGGAAGCAACAGTTAGAACTGGACAAAGAAAAACAGACTGGTTCCCAATAGGAAAAGGAGTACATCAAGGCTGTATATTGTTACCCTGCTTATTTAACTTATATGCAGAGTACATCATAAGAAATGCTGTACTGGAAGAAACACAAGCTGGACTCAAGATTGCTGGGAGAAATATCAATAACCTCAGATATGGAGATGACACCACTCTTATGGCAGAAAGTGAAGGGGAGCTAAAGAGCCTCTTGATGAAATTGAAAGTGGAGAGTGAAGAGGTTGGCCTAAAGCTCAACATTCAGAAAGCAAAGATCATGGCATCCAGTCCCATCACTTCATGGGAAATAGATGGAGAAACAGTGGAAACAGTGTCAGACTTTATTTTGGGGGGCTCCAGAATCACTGCAGATGGTGACTGCAGCCATGAAATTAACAGACGCTTACTTCTTAGAAGAAAAATTATGACCAACCTGCTGGTGCTGCTGCTGCTGCTAAGTCACTTCAGTCGTGTCCGACTCTGTGCGACCCCATAGATGGCAGCCCACCAGGCTCCCCTACCCCTGGGATTCTCCAGGCAAGAACACTGGAGTGGGTTGCCATTTCCTTCTCCAATGCATGAAAGTGAAAAGTGAAAGGGAAGTCGTTCAGTTGTGTCTGACTCTTCGTGACCCCATGGACTGCAGCCTACCAGGCTCCTCTGCCCATGGGCTTTTCCAGGCAAGAGTACTGGAGTGGGATGCCATCGCCTTCTCCATATGACCAACCTAGATAGCATATTAAAAAAGCAGAGACATTACTTTGCCGACTAAGGTCCATCTAGTCAAGGCTATGGTTTTTCCTGTGGTCATGTACAGATGTGAGTTGGACTGTGAAAAAGGCTGAGCACCGAAGAATTGATGCTTTTGAACTGTGGTGTTGGAGAAGACTCTTGAGAGCCCCTTGGACTGCAAGGAGATCCAACCAGTCCATTCTGAAGGAGATCAGCCCTGGGATTTCTTTGGAAGAAATGATGCTGAAGCTGAAGCTCCAGTACTTTGGCCACCTCATGCAAAGAGTTGACTCATTGGTAAAGACTCTGATGCTGGGAGGGATTGGGGGCAGGAGGAGAAGGGGACGACTGAAGATGAGATGGCTGGATGGCATCACTGACTCGATGGACGTGAGTCTGAGTGAACTCCAGGAGCTGGTGATGGACAGGGAAGCCTGGCGTGCTGCGATTCATGGGGTCGCAAAGAGTCAGACATGACTGAGCAAATGAACTGACTCGATGCCCCATTTCAGCAAAAAGTAGCCATAATGGTCATCACCTCATTCCCTCAAAGAGTTTGGGAAATTGAAACAGAAAAAGAAACTAAAACTGAGCTTCTCTGTTGAGTTTGTGATTAACCTCTCAATCGAAAACTGTATTCCCTCTCTCGTTCTACCCATGTTCACCCTCAAGACTGAAGAGTGTTAAAGAAAAGGGGAGAACTGTAACTGAGCAAGAGCCTGTGGAGCCTTCCCAGAATGGACCACTCCCATATTCTCTGCCTGCCTTTTGTCTATAGAAAAACTTTAGTCAAAGAGTAAATTTAATAAGATAAATGAGAAAAGGAAGAAATAAAGGGAAACAGTTTGTTCAGTAACATAAGATAAATAGAAAATCCTAAATGTCTCTAGATAAATTAAAGATTGTATTCCCTCTCTCGTTCTACCCATGTTCACCCTCAAGACTGAAGAGTGTTAAAGAAAAGGGGAGAACTGTAACTGAGCAAGAGCCTGTGGAGCCTTCCCAGAATGGACCACTCCCATATTCTCTGCCTGCCTTTTGTCTATAGAAAAACTTTAGTCAAAGAGTAAATTTAATAAGATAAATGAGAAAAGGAAGAAATAAAGGGAAACAGTTTGTTCAGTAACATAAGATAAATAGAAAATCCTAAATGTCTCTAGATAAATTAAAGAACAAAATTTAAAATAGCATACTTTTCTTATCAGTTCAGTTCAGTCACTCAGTCATGTCTGAATCTTTGCGACCCCATGAATCATAGCATGCCAGGCCTCCCTGTCCATCACCAACTCCCGGAGTTCACTTTTCTTATATTCAAGCCTAAATTCTAAGTAAAATAAAATAATAATGGAGTCTATGGCCAGCTAAGTTATTTACATAAGAGAGTAAGTAAAGACATTTCAAATATTTATGGACTCAGACTATATTTTTCCTGAGTATGCTTAATTTACTCAATGGCATACTCTAAAAGAAATTAAAATAGATTTAAAAAAAACCCCTCAGATATGCAGATGGCACTACCCTTATGACAGAAAGTGAAGAGAAACTAAAAAGCCTCTTGATGAAAGTGAAAGAAGAGAGTGAAAAAGTTGGCTTAAAGCTCAACATTCAGAAAATGAAGATCATGGCATCCAGTCCCATCACTTCATGGGAAATAGATGGGGAAACAGTGGAAACAGTGTCAGACTTTATTTTGGGGGGCTCCAAAATCACTGCAGATGGTGACTGCAGCCATGAAATTAAAAGACGCTTACTCCTTGGGAGAAAAGTTGTGACCAATCTAGATAGCATATTGAAAAGCACAGACATTACTTTGCTGACTAAGGTCCATCTAGTCAAGGCTATGGTTTTTCCTGTGGTCATGTGTGGATGTGAGAGTTGGACTGTGAAGAAGGCTGAGTGCCAATTGATCCTTTTGAACTGTGGTGTTGGAGAAGACTCTTGAGGGTCCCTTGGACTGCAAGGAGATCCAACCAGTCCATTCTGAAGGAGATCAGCCCTGGGTGTTCATTGGAAGGAATGATGCTAAAGCTGAAGCTCCAGTACTTTGGCCACCTCATGCGAAGAGTTGACTCATTGGAAAAGACTCTGATGCTGGGAGGGACTGGGGGCAGGAGGAGAAGGGGTGAGACCAGGGATGAGATGGCTGGATGGCATCACGGACTCGATGGACGTGAGTTTGGGTGAATTCCGGGAGTTGGTGATGGACAGGGAGGCCTGGCGTGCTGCGATTCAGAGAGTCACAAAGTGTCAGACCTGACTGAGGGACTGAACTGAACTGAATTGAAAACAACAAATGACCTGATTTAAAAGTGGGTAGAAGTAATAAATAGACATTTTCCCAAAGATATACAGATGGCCAACCAACACATTAAAAGATACTTAATTCACTAATCATCAAAGAAATGCAAATCAAGACCACCATAAGATATCATCTCACACTTCTCAAAATTGAGATTATCAAAAAATCTACAAATAACAAGTGTTAGTGATGATGTGGAAAAAAGGGCACCCTGGTACCCTTTTGATGGGAATGTAAGTTAATATAGTCACTATAGAAAACAGTATGGATTTTCCTCAAAAACCAAAATTACAGCCAACATATGACCCCACAATTCCACTCCTGGGTATATATATGAAAAAAAATGCTAGTGTGAAAAGATGTCTGCACCTCAGTGTTATTAACAGCATGATTTACAATAGCCAATATATGATAGCAACCTAAGTGTTCATCAGCAAATACATGGATTTAAAAAGATGTAGTGTAACCGAGGAAACCAGAATTGAAAGAGACACATGTACCCCCAATGTTCATTGCAGCACTGTTTACAATAGCCAGGCCATGGAAGCAACCTAGATGTCCATCAGCAGATGAATACATAAGAAAGCAGTGGTACATACATACAATGGACTATTACTCAGCCATTAAAAAGAATGCATTTGAATCAGTTCTAGTGAGGTGGATGAAAACTAGAGCCTTGTGTTATTAACAGCATGATTTACAATAGCCAATATATGATAGCAACCTAAGTGTTCATCAGCAAATACATGGATTTAAAAAGATGTAGTGTAACCGAGGAAACCAGAATTGAAAGAGACACATGTACCCCCAATGTTCATTGCAGCACTGTTTACAATAGCCAGGCCATGGAAGCAACCTAGATGTCCATCAGCAGATGAATACATAAGAAAGCAGTGGTACATACATACAATGGACTATTACTCAGCCATTAAAAAGAATGCATTTGAATCAGTTCTAGTGAGGTGGATGAAAACTAGAGCCTATTATAAAGATTGAAGTAAGTCAGAAAGAAAAACACCAATACAGTATATTAATGAATATATATGGAATTTAGAAAGATGGTAACAATGACCCTATACGTGAGACAACAAAAGAGACACAGATGTAAAGAACAGACTTTGGACTCTGTGGGAGAAGGTGAGGGTGGGATGATTAGAGAGAACAGCACTGAAACGTGTATTATCATATGTGAAATAGATTGCCAGTCCAGGTTTGATGCATGAGACAGGGTGCTCAGGGCTGGTGCACTGGGATGACCCTGAGGGATGGGATGGGGAGGAAAGTGGGAGGGGGATTCAGGATGGGGAACACATGACACCCATAGCTGATTCATGTCAATGTATGGCAAAAATCATTACAATATTGCATAGTAATTAGCCTCCAAATAAAATAAATTAATTTTAAAAAAGATATAGTGTGTATATATATATACACACATGTATATATGTGTTCATGTGTGTGTAATGAAATACTACTCAGACATAAAAAAATATAAAGTTTTGCTATTTGTAACAATATGGATGGACTTGAAGGATATTATACTAAGTAAAATAAGACAGAGAAAGGTAGATATTGGAGGTTAAGTATTTGTGGTTCCAAAAATAAAACAAATGAATATAACAAAACAGATTTGCAGGCATAGAGAACAGACTGGTGGTTACCAGAGGGGAGAGAGAAGTGGGAAGAAACAGGATGGGGCATGGATTGAGAAGTACAAATGCATAAAAACAGACAGGCTACAGGGATGTATTGTACAGCACAGGGAAATATAATCATTATGTTTTGGTGACTTTCAGTGGAATATAATCTATAAAAGTGTTGAGTTGCTATGATGTACACCTGAAACTAGTATGATGTTTTAAATTAACTACACTTCAATTTAAAATATAGAGCAAAATAAATATTTCCAAAAAGAGGTAGAAGCTATGGAACTTCAAGATATACTAGCAACCAAAGAAAACAATAGGAGTAAATTCCTATTTGTTGATAATAAAAATTTTAACATAAGTATTACTAGGAGACAATTAATAAAGCAGGAAATGATTTTTAAAACTAATAAAGAAAACTGCAGCTTATTTCAACAAAATGAAGAGATTGAAAGAAACAAATGCTAATATTTCATCTTGCTCAGAGGTGGGAATATCAACACTAATTAATTCTCATTAATTAATAGAAAAATTGAGATTTTATAACTGATAGAAAATAATAACTGTATAAAAATATAGAGTTTATATTTATCAAATGTTTTTGTGAAACCATTAATAAAATAGATTATTTTTTAGATTTAGCCCAGTCTGTTAAGACATTATAACATATTGATGAATGAAAGAACTTAGCAGTAAGAAGACTGACTTCTAGGTAACCAGTTTGTGAATATTAGGCTACATAGCTCAACCAGACAGAAATTAGAAGAAATCACTGCAGTGAGCAGGACAACAGACACCATCAAGAGACTGTTTAACTGGCCAAGTTAACTGGAATGAAAAGAAATATAACCATCTTTATGGCAATTTCCACTTGTATTTCAAGCAATGTTTGATTTAAGAATGTAAATGCTATGTCATTAGGTGACTACAATTTTATGATAACTATGTCCTTTAAGTAGATTGCATATATTTTTCTCATCATGCTTTTTTCTGGTTCAAACCACATACTACAATGTGCTTGCTGCACAAAGCTCATATTAAAAAACAAAATTTAGAAATAATGTTGGAGTCTTGGTGACACCATGTCTGACAATTTAATATGAATTTGAGGACTCAGAACTAAATGATGTACCATTTTCCAAGAAGAGGTGAAACCAATTACTGAAAATGTCTCATAGTAATATTGAGAGTATGACAGGTGAGGATATTGAGTCAAATCTGCATAATTAAAAATTGAAAACTGTACATCGAGTTTCAGGTATGATAGTTACTTTCTACTCAAGGAGATAGATGTTGGAGACTCCAAAAGTTCTTTGCTTAAATGTCTGGAAACAAATTTTCACATATGTATACACAGTAAAGGGGCGTCCCAGGTGGCTCAATGGTAAAGAATTTGCCTGTAATGCAGAAGATGTAGATTTGGTCCCTGAGTTGGAAAGATCCCCTGGAGAAGGAAATGGAAATCCATCCAGTATTCTTACACGGGAAATCCCATGGACAGAGAAGCCTGATGGGCTACAGTCCATAAAGACACAAAGTTGGACACAACTGAAGTGATTTAGCGCACGCGCATACACACACACACACACACACACATCTCTGATGAACACAGATGCAAAATTCCTCAATAAAATATTAGCAAACCAATTGAACAACACATTAAAAAGATTATATGCCATGACCAGGTAGGATTTACCCCTGCAATGCAAAGATAACTTAACATCTGCCAATCAAAATAATATGACTATTTCCATAGATGCAAAAATTTTTGAAAAAAATTATCATTAATTAATCATAAAAATTCTCTAAAAATGGGTATAAAGGAAATACCTTAACATTATATAGACCATATATGACAAGCCCACAGCTAGTGTCATACTCAACAGCAAAAGCATGGGTTCCTCTAAAATCAGGAACAAGCCACTGCCACCATTTGTATTCAGCATAGTAGTGGAAATCATAGTCCTAGCCAGAATTAGACAAGAAAAAGAACTAAAGCACATTCCAAATGAAAAGGAAGAAGCAAAATTCTCTCTGCAAATGATAAAATATTACACATAGAAAACCACAAACCCTTCACACACACACACACACACACACACACACACAAACTGCTAGAAATAATATTCATGGGGTTGCAAAGAGTCGGACACGACTGAGCGACTGAACTGAACTGAACTGAACTGAAATAATAAATTTAGTAAAAATGCAAGGTATAAAACCAATATACAAATCACTTGTTTTTATATACATTAATAATGAGCCATAAGAAATTAAGAAAATAATCTTATTTACAGTTGAATCAAAAAGAATAAAATATTAATATCTAGGGATAAATTTAAAGAAGGAGGTGAAAGTTCTGTACACAAAAACCATAATACATTGATGAAATAACTGCATTCATGTATATCTTAGAGAAAGCAGTGATACCTGCTTTCTTGAGGTTAGTTATTAAGGATTCAGGAATTAATGTTCAATGTTTCAGTTCAGTTCAGTTCAGTCGCTCAGTCGTGTCCAACTCTTTGTGACCCCATGAATCGGAGCACACCAGGCCTCCCTGTCCATGACCAACTCCCGGAGTTACCCAAGCTCATATCCATCGAGTCGGTGATGCCGTCCAGCCATCTCATCCTCTGTCGTCCCCTTCTCCTCCTGCCCCCAGTCCCTCCCAGCATCAGGGTCTTTTCCAGTGAGTCAACTCTTCACATGAGGTGGCCAAAGTATTGGAGTTTCAATTCTGTTTAACATCAAAAAGTATGCTGTGAATGTCTTCAAATTTCCTGGAAGTAAAACGAACAGATGAGGAATGCTGCTGTTTTTCTTTCTTTCTTTCTTTCTATTTTTTTTAAGTTTTAAAAGCTTTTCTTTTATGTACAAAGAGCTAGTACTGTTTCTGCGTAAGGCTGGTGTGCTACATAATGTTGATGTGTTCCTTCCATTTAAAGAAGTTCAGTTAGTCCAACTTAATGAAGCCGATGTCCACGCGTACGGCTGGAAACACTGGCAGCACATATTGCGGCTGTATTTCCCGATCAGATCTTGCTGGTTAGAGCAGACCCAGATTTCTCAGATGGCTTCTGTAGAGCTGTTGGTGACCCATGTTGCTTTCTCAGCTGCAGCGGGGTAAAAGGTGTTATTTCTTATCAATGCATATAACCCATACAACCTAGGACACATCTGAACTAAATTTAAATGTTCCATCACATGTCCGGTACTCATATTTAACCAAATCATCCAAGCCAGATTCTGTGCCAAATACCAATATTCTACATCATGTTCTCCACTATCAAATAGAAAAACTTGCCACCATTTTCAGGAACATATTCATCAGGAATCGTGATTTGACAGAGCTAAGGAAAGCTTGATATTTCTTTGTCTCCAACTTCTAATATTGCATGATACATTTTAATAAAGATGGCATTAGAGAACAAGCAGTTGTATCTAAAGTAGCTAAAGAACTGAGAAATAATTCTCTCAAAGAGTATTGTAAATTACTAAACACCTCTTTTATATTTGCTGCTTTATATTTGCTGCTGCTGCTGATGCAAAGTCACTTCAGTCGTGTCTGACTCTGCGACCACATAGATGGCAGCCCGCCCGGCTCCACCGTCCATGGGATTTTCCAGGCAAGAGTACTGGAGTGGGGTGCCATCATATTAGCTATAACTTGGTAAACTTTTAGTTTTAAAGGGGGTGGGGATGACTGGTGGAGAAGGCAATGGCACCCCACTCCAGTACTCTTGCCTGGAAAATCACATGGGTGGAGGAGCCTGGTGGGCTCCAGTCCATGAGGTAGCGAAGAGTCAGACACGACTGAGTGACTTCACTTTCACTCTTCACTTTCATGCATTGGAGAAACAAATGGCAACCCACTCCAGTGTTCTTGCCTGGAGAATCCCAGGGATGGAGGAGCCTGGTGGGTTCCCATCTATGGGGTCGCTCAGAATCGACACGACTGAAGTAACTTAGCAGCAGCAGCAGGGGATGACTGAGCTCACGGGAGGATTTTTCAATTTTAGTTTTTGACACAGCTTTTCTCAGGACTGTATTGTAACCATCACATTGATTATGAAGAACTAGACTATAGTAGGATCGATGTGTTTGTAACTTTTACTTGTTTGATATAATCAGAGTATTTTATCATATGTATCCCATCTATGGGGTCGCTCAGATCGACACGACTGAAGTAACTTAGCAGCAGCAGCAGGGGATGACTGAGCTCACGGGAGGATTTTTCAATTTTAGTTTTTGACACAGCTTTTCTCAGGACTGTATTGTAACCATCACATTGATTATGAAGAACTAGACTATAGTAGGATCGATGTGTTTGTAACTTTTACTTGTTTGATATAATCAGAGTATTTTATCATATGTATCCAGAGAAACTTATATATTAAAATGTAAAATGTGATACAATGTTCAAAAAGGAAAAAAAAAAACCCTGCTGGGCTTTTGAGTGGGATTATGTTGAATCTAGAGATCAATCTGGGGAGAAGTAGCACTTTTAAAAAATGCATTTATTTTTAATTAAAGCAAATTGCTTTACAGTATTATATTGGCTTCTGCCAAACATCATCCTGAATCATATGTCCCCTCCCTCTTGAACCTACATCCCACCTCCCTCCTCATCCCACTCCTCTAGATTGTTACAGAGCACTGGTTTGAGTTCCCTGAGTCATACAGCAGATTTCAATTAGCTATCTGTTTTACATATGATGACACTGTTTCCATGTTACTCTTTCATACATCCCACCTTCTCCTTGCTCTCCCCCCTCCTCCCGTCACTGTGTCTACAAGTCTGTCCTCTATATCTGTCTGTCCATGGCTACTGCGAAAATAATTTCCTCAGTACTATCTTTCTCGATTCCATATGTATATGTTAGTATACAATATTTTTTTTTCTTTTTCGGACTTACTTCACTCTGTAAAATAGGCTCTAGATTCATCTACCTCATTAGAACTAACTGAATATGTTCCTTTTTATGGTTGAGTATTATTCTATTTGTATATATGTACCAGAGCTTCTTTATCCATTTATCTGTCAATGGACATCTAGGTTGCTTCCGTATTCTATTTTAGAGTGCTACAGTGAATATTGGGGTACATGTGTCTTTTTCAACTTTGGTTTCCTAAGGATCACCATGAACAAAGCTAGTGGAGGTGATGGAATTCCAGTTGAGCTATTTCAAATCCTCAAAGATGATGCTGTGAAAGTGCTGCACTCAATATGCCAGCAAATTTGCAAAACTCAGCAGTGGCCATAGGACTGGAAAAGGTCAGTTTTCATTCCAATCCCAAAGAAAGGTAATGCCAAAGAATGCTCAAACTACCACACAATTGCACTCATTTCACATGCTAGTAGAGTGATGCTCAAAATTCTTCAAGCCAGGCTTCAGCAATACATGCACTGTGAATTTCCAGATGTTCAGGCTGGTTTTAGAAAAGGCAGAGGAACCAGAGATCAAATTGCCAACATCCGCTGGAACATCGAAAAAGCAAGAGAGTTCCAGAAAAACATCAATTTCTGCTTTATTGACTATGCCAAAGCCTTTGACTGTGTGGATCACAATAAACTGTGGAAAATTCTGCAAGGCATAGAAATACCAGACCACCTGACTTGCATCTTGATAAACCTATATGCAGGTCAGGAAGCAACAGTTAGAACTGGACATGGCACAACAGACTGGTTCCCAATAAGAAAAGAAGTATGTCAAGGCTGTATATTGTCACCCTGCTTATTTAACTTTTATGCAGAGTACATCATGAGAAATGCTGAGCTGGAAGAAGCACAAGCTGGAATCAAGATTGCTGGGAGAAATATCAATAACCTCAGATATGCAGATGACACCACCCTTATGGCAGAAAGTGAAGAGGAACTAAAAAGCCTCTTGATGAAAATGAAAGAGGAGAGTGAAAAAGTTGGCTTAAAACTCAACATTCAGAAAATGAAGATCATGGCATCTGGTCCTATCACTTCATGGGAAATAGATGGGGAAACAGTGGAAACTGTTAGACTTTATTTTGGGGGGCTCCAAAATCACTGCAGATGGTGATTGCAGCCATGAAATTAAAAGATGCTTACTCCTTGGAAAAAAAGTTATGACCAACCTAGATAGCATATTGAAAAGCACACACATTACTTTGCCAACAAAGGTCCATCTACTCAAGGCTATGGTTTTTCCAGTAGTCATGTATGGACGTGAGAGTCAGACTGTGAAGAAGGCTGAGCACCGAAGAACTGATGCTTTCGTTGGAGAAGACTCTTGAGAGTCCCTTGGACTGCAAGGAGATCCAACCAGTCCATTCTAAAGGAGATCAACCCTGGGTGTTCTTTGGAAGGAAAGATGCTAAGGCTGAAACTCCAGTACTTTGGCCACCTCATGCGAAGAGTTGACTCATTGGAAAAGACTCTGATGCTGGGAGGGATTGGGGACAGGAGAAGAAGAGGATGACAGAGGATGAAATAGTTGGATGGCTCACCGACTCGATGGACATGAGTTTGAGTGAACTCCAGGAGTTGGTGATGGACAGTGAGACCTGGCGTGCTGGAATTCATGGGGTTTCAAAGAGTCGGACATGATGGAGTGACTGAACTGAACTGAACTGAACTCAATGATGCTGTTAGGAAGTGTTCTCATTTCATTCTTTTACATGTAGCTGTCCAGTATTCCCAGCACTATTTATAGAAGAGGCTGTCTTTGCCCCATTGTATATTCTTGCCTTCTTTGTCAAAAATAAGTTACCCATAAGTGTATGGGTTTATTTCTGGGTTTTCTATCTTGTTCCATTGGCCAGTATTTCTGTTTTGTGCCAGTATCATACTGTCTTGATGACTGTAGCTTTGTAGTATAATCTGAAGTCAGGAAGGTTGATTCCTTCAGCTCCATCCTTGTTTCTCAAGACTGCTTTGGATGTTCAGTGTCTTTTGTGTTTCCATATGAATTGTGAAATATTTTGTTCTGATTCTGTGAAAAATGCCCTTGGTAATTTGATAGCAATCACATTGAATCTGTAGATTGTGTTTGGTTCAGTTCAGTTCAGTCACTCAGTCGTGTCTGACTCTTTGCAACACTATGAACTGCAGCACGCCAGGCCTCCCTGTCCTTCACCAACTCCCAGAGTTTACTCTATCTCATGTCCGTTGAGTCGATGATGCTGTCCCACCATCTCATCCTCTGTTGTTCCCTTCTCCTGCTGCCTTGAATCTTTCCCAGCATCAGGGTCTTTTCAAATGAGTCAGCTCTTCACATCAGGTGGCCAAAGTATTGGAGTTTCAACTTCAACATCAGTCCTTCCAATGAATATTCAGGACTGTTTCCTTTAGAATGGACTAGTTGGGTCTCCTTGCAGTCCAAGGGACTCTCAAGAGTCTTTTCCAACACCACAGTTCAAAGGCATTTTCACAATATTGATTCTTTCTACCCAGGAACATGGAATACCTCTCCACCTGTTTATGTCACCTTTGATTTCTTTCATCAGTGTCTTACAAGTTTCTGTGTACAATTCTTTTGTCTCCTTAGGTAAGTTTTTTCCTAGATATTTAAATTTTTTGTTGCAGTGGTCGATTCCTTAATTTCTCTTTCTGATTTTTCATTGTTAGTATATAGAAATGCAAGTGATTTTGTGTATTGATTTTGTATCATGAAACTTTGCTAAATTCACTGATTAGCTCTAGTAATTTTCTGATACTATCTTTAGGGTTTTTATGTACAGTATCATGTCATCTGCAAACAGTGAGAGCTTCACTTCTTTTCTGATCTTGATTCCTCTTATTTCTTTTTGTTCTCTGATTGCTGTAGCTAGAACTTCCAGAACTATGTTGAATAATAGTGATGAAAGTGGACATACTTGTCTTGTTCCTGATCTTAGGGGGAGTGCTTCAGTTTCTCACCACTGAGAATAATGTTTTTTACAGGCTTATCATATATGGCCTTTACTATGTTGAGGTATGTTCCTTCTATGCCCATTTTTTGAAGAGTTTTAATCATAAATGGGTGCTGAATTTTGTCAAAGGCTTTTTCTGCATCTATTGAGATGATCATATGGTTTTTATCTTTCAGTTTGTTAATATGGTGTATTCTACTGGTTGATTTATGTACATTGAAGAATCCTTGCATTCCTGGGATAAACCCAACTTAATCATGGTGTATGAGCTTTTTGATGTGTTGCTGAATTCTGTTTGCTAAAATTTTGTTGAGATTTTTGCATCTATGTTCATCAGTAATATTAGCCTGTAGTTTTCTTTTTTGTGTGTTGTCTTTGTCTCATTTTGGTGTCAGGGTGATGGTGGCCTCATAGAATGAGTTTGGAAGGGTTCCTTCCTCTGCAATTTTTAAAAAGAATTTTAGAAGGATAAGCATTAGCTCTTCTCTAAATGTTTGATAGAATTATCCTGTGAAGCCATCTGGCCCTGGGCTTTTGTTCTTTGAGGGAGATTTTTTTTTATCACTGCTTCAATTTCATGCTTGTAATTGGGTTGTTCATAATTTCTATTTCTTCCTGGTTTGGTCTTAGAAGATTGAGCTTTTCTAAAAAGAAATCTGTCCATTTCTTCTAGGTTATCCATTTTATTGCCATATAGTTGTTCGTAATAGTCTCTTACAATCATTTGTATTTCTGCTTTGTCTATTATAACCTCTCCTTTTTTCATTTCTAATTTTGTTGATTTGGTTCTTTTCTCTTTTTTTCTTAATGAGTCTGGCTAAAGGTTTGTCACTTTTGTTTATCTTCTCAAAGAACCAGCTTTTAGTTTTGTTAATCTTTACTATGGTGTCTTTCATTTCTTTTTCATTTATTTTTGTTTGAATCTTTATGATTTCTTTCCTTTTCCTAATTTTTTGTTCTTCTTTTTCCAGTTGTTGAAGGTATAAAGTTAGGCTGTCTATTCCATGTTTTTTCTTGTTTATTGAGATAGGATTGTATTGCTATAAACTTCCCTCTCAGAACTGCTTTTGCTGCATCCCATAGGTTTTGCATTTTTGTTGTCATTTGTTTCTAGGAATTTTTTTATTTCCTTTTTTATTTCTTCAGTAAGCTGTTGGTTGTTTTGAAACATATTATTTAATTTCCATTTGTTTGTGTTTCTTATAGTTTTTTTCTTGTAATTAATATCTATTCTCATAGAATTGTGGTTGGAGAAGATGCTTGGTATGATTTCAATTTTCTTAAATTTACTGAGGTTTGATTTGTGACCCAAGATGTGGTCTGTCCTGGAGAATGTTCCATGTGCACTTGAGAAGAAGGTGTATTCTTCTGCATTTGGATGGAATGTTCTGAAGATATCAATGAGATCCATCTCATCTAATTATCGATTAAAAACTTGTGTTTCCTTATTAATTTTCTGTTTTGATGATCTGTCCATTGGTGTGAGTGGAGTATTACAGCCTCTACTGTTATTATGTAACTGTCAATTTCTTCTTTTATGTCTGTTAGTGTTTGTCTTATGTAGTGAGGTGCCCCTATGTTAGGTGAATAGATATTTACAATTGTTATGTCCTACTAACAAGTCCAGTCCTACTAACATTCCCATTTCGCCCCCTAGTTCCTTCATCCTACCTAGTTTTCCATGGGTCTATATATTCTTTTCCACTGGTCAGGTTCTCCTGTCTGCTCTCAGCTGGTGTTCTGCGTGTACTTCTGCGTCTGAAGGTGTATTCCTCATGTATGTGTGGAGAGAGATGTATTTCATGTCTACTCCTCTGACATTTTGTTCCTCCCTCATTGTTTTTGATTTTCATTTCTCTAATAATGAGTGATGTCAAGCATCTTTTCATGTGTTTATTAGTCATCTGTATGTCTTCTTTGGAGACATCTCTGTTTAGATCTTTTTCCCACTTTTTTATTGGGTTGTTTGTTTTTCTGGTATTTGAGTTACATGAGCTGCTTGTATATTTTGGAAATCAATCTTTTGTCAGTTGTTTCATTTGTTATTATTTTCTCCCATTCTTAGGGTTATCTTTTTACCTTGTTTATAGTTTCCTTTGCTGTGCAAAAGCTTTTAAGTTTAATTAAGCTGATTTTTTGTTTTTATTTCCATTACTCTAGCAGGTGGGTCATAGAGGATCTTGCTGTGATTTATGTCATAGAGTGTTCTCCCTAGGTTTTCCTCTAAGAGTTTCATAGATTCTGGCCTTACATTTAGGTCTTTAATCCATTTTGAGTTTATCTTTTTGTGCTGTTAGGAAGTGTTCTAGTTTCATTCTTTTACATGTAACTTTACAATTTTTTCAGAACCACTTATTAAAGAAGCTGTCTTTGCCCCATCATGTATTCCTCCCTCCTTTGTAAAAAAATAAGGCACCCAGAGGTGTGTGGGTTTATCTCTGGACTATCTATCTTGTTCCATTGGCCTATATTTCTGTTTTTGTACCAGTACCATACTTTCTTGATGACTGTAGCTTTGTAGTATAGTCTGAAGTCAGGAAGGTTGATTTCTCCAGTTCCATTCTTCTTTCTCAAGATTGTTTTGGTTCTTTGGGGTCTTTTGTGTTTCCATATGAACTGTGACTTTTTTTATTCTAGTTCTGTGAAAAATGTCATTGGTAATTTGATAGGGATTTTATTGAATCTGTAGATCGCATTTGATGGTATAGTCATTTTCACAATATTGATTCTTTCAACTTAGGAACATGGAATATCTCTCCATCTGTTTTTGTTGTCTTCAATTCCTTTCATCAGGGTCTTATAGTTTGCTATATATAGCTCTTTTTCTCCTTAGTCAAAGTGAAAATGAACTTGCTCAGTCA
>SJYC01083776.1:0-27127 GCA_006408675.1 Madoqua kirkii | reverse complement strand
TAAGTAAATGTGCACAGGCAATGCTTTAGTGGTCATAAGTGCTGAGAAGAAAAATAAATAAGGCAAGGCAATAGAGAGTGATGGGAAAGAGACGACCACTTAAGCATAGTGAGCTGTCTCTGAAGATAGAACTTGGAACAGAGTTTCACGGTGCTGGAAGGAGTGCTGGAAAGGGTGTTGTAAAAAAAAAAAAAAAAAAGGAGGACAGCAAGTATTTAATAGAAAAAGTTCTAAGGTGTTCTTAGCCAGTTTGAAGAAGAAGAAAGTCAGTGTGGTTGGAATGGGCAAGGGAGAGAAGGATATGAGATCAGATGGGAGGAGATAGGATCTAGGAGACTAGGGAGTCCCTTGAAACCCCAACTGTACACTGTCTTTATTTTTAATAGACTTTCTTATTCCTTGGAAGGAAATTTATGACCAACCTAGATAGCACATTGAAAGCAGATATATTACTTTGCCAACAAATGACGGTCTAGTCAAGGCTATGGTTTTTCCAGTGGTCATGTATGGATGTGAGAGTTGGACTGTGAAGAAAGCTGAGCACTGAAGAATTGATGCTTTTGAACTGTGGTGTTGGAGAAGACTCTTGAGAGTCCCTTGGACTGCAAGGAGATCCAACCAGTCCATTCTGAAGGAGATCAGCCCTGGATGTTCATTGGAAGGACTGATTCTAAAGCTGAAACTCCAATACTTTGGCCACCTCATGAGAAGAGTTGATTCATTGGAAAAGACTCATTGATGCTGGGAGAGATTGGGGGCAGGAGAAGAAGGGGATGGCAGAGGATGAGATGGCTGGATGGCTGGATGGCTTGATGGACATGAGTTTGGGTGAACTCCAGGAGCTGGTAATGGACAGGGAGGCCTGGCGTGCTATGATTCATAGGGTTGCAAAGAGTCAGACATGACTGAGTGACTGAACTGAACTGAACTGAACTGAAGGAGAACTATGAAGTTTGGGTCTAAATGCTCTCTCTGTTGCCATCAATAATTGTTATTTTGTAATCACTTTGGGTTTTACCCAACTTCTCAGTAAATTTACTTCTCAGTAAATTTCCCTTACTCAGGTCTGAAGAATTTCCCTCTGGCCAGTTAACCTCCTCCTACCCCATCAATATTTCTAACCCAGATAAAGTTTCTGAGTCTTTATTTTTTCCAAACACATTTCTTATTCTCATATTCTCTATTTCCTTCTTTCAATCAGTGGTTTTGGGCAGCTACTTTATCATGAAATGTACATTTGTAAAGTTCACCCATTCACATGGGTTCATCCAGGGAAACAGGAGTCATCATCTAAAACACAAAAGATATATAAGTCTGAAAAAGATGTCCAGCTTCCCTTTCAGGTGGGGAAATCCAGCTCCAGTGAATAGACTGTCCATGGTGTTCTCTGTTCAAGCTGGTGTCATCCTGACCCTCCAGTTACCTCTTTACCATAGCTCCCTAGAGGTCATGGGGAACCTATTTTTCCATCCAAGCCCACATCACAGAGGCTTGAAGCCTTTTCTTGCCTTTGCTTCTCTTCTAAAATTATTGCCTTTCTCCCACCCTATCCTGCTGTGGTCTGGCTATGGTAATCCAGAAATCACACCCATTCAGTTCAGTCATTCAGTCATGTCTGACTCTTTGCAACCTGATGAACTGCAGCATACCAGGCTTCCCTGTCCATCACCAACTCCTGGAGCTTGTTCAGACTCATGTCCATCAAGTCAGTGATGCCATCCGACCATCTTATCTTCTGTTGTCCACTTCTCCTCCTGCTTTCAATCTTTCCCAGCATCAAGTCTTTTCCAATGAGTCAGTTTGCATCAAGTGGCCAAAGTATTGGAGTTTCAGCTTCAGCTTCAGTCCTTCCAATGAATATTCAGGACTGATTTCCTTTAGGCCTGATGGATTGGATTCCCTTGCTGTCCAAGGGACTCTCAAGAGTTTTCTCCAGCACCACAGTTCAAAAGCATCAGTTCTTTGGTGCTCAGCTTTCTTTATGGTCCAGCTCTCACATCAGGTACGTAGCTTTGACTTATATGGGCCTTAGTTGGGAAAGTAATGTCTCTTGTTTTTTAATATGCTGTCTAGGTTGCTCATAGCTTTTCTTCCAAGGAGCAAGCATCTTTTAATTTTATGGCTGCAGTCACCATCTGCAGTGATTCTGGTGCTCAAGAAAATATAGTATCTCACTGTTTCCATTGTTTCCCCAACTATTTGCCATGAAGTAATGGGACCAGATGCAATGATCTTAGTTTTTTAAATGTTGAGTTTTAAGCCAAATTTTTCACTCTCCTCTTTCACTTTCATCAAGAGGCTCTTTAGTTCTTCGCTTTCTTCACACTCATTAGGAGATATTATAAATATGGGTCATCTCTTTTTCATTGGGCCCCAAGCCTACTCACCACCAGTCCCTTCATCCCCTCAGTCAACCTGTTAACTCCCTGGGGATGTTCCCTAGAGCAGCATTTCCTCAAAAATTTTACATTTTACATCAAAATAATAATAGCAACTATCATTTTTATGTGCCAGGAATTTGTGCTTAGTGTTCTTTCTTCATAATTGCATTTAATAATTACCTATATTTTAAAGGTAAGGAACCTAAGAATCAGAGAATTTCGATTGTTTCCCCCAAATAACATATCTAGGTTCAAATATCCCTAGATTCAAGACCTATACCCCTAACTTTACACATTTTAAGTAGTCCCTCTCCTGTTTCCTCTTGCTTCCCACATTACTGAAGATATGAAGGCCATCAAGCATGACTCAGCTCAGTTCAGTTCAGTAGCTCAGTCGTGTCCGACTCTGCGACCCCATGAATTCCAGCACACCAGGCCTCCCTGTCCATCACCAACTCCCAGAGTTCACCCAAACTCACATCCATCGAGTCGGTGATGCCATCCAGCCATCTCATCCTCTGTCATCCCCTTCTCCTCCTGCCCTCAATCCCTCCCAGCATCAGAGTCTTTTCCAGTAAGTCAACTCTTCGCATGAGGTGGCCAAAGTACTGGAGTTTCAGCTTTAGCATCATTCCTCCCAAAGAACACCCAGGGCTGATCTCCTTTAGAAAGGACTGGTTGGATTTCCTTGCAGTCCAAGGTAACTAGCTACCATTTTATCTTCTCTGTTCCAAAAAGTCCACTACATATTAAGCAACATCTATGTGTCCTCCCAACAATTTCATGAGATAGACATTACTATATCCTATCTTGTAGCTAAGTAAGATAAGGGCCTCAGTAACTGTCAGGAATTGAACACAGGCCCAGTGGACTCAAACCATGTGCCTCTTTCATCTTGCCAAGCAAACTTTCTTCTATTCTTACTCCCAACAAGACTTCAAAATATCAATATTCTTTCACTCATCCTTTCCTTTTTCCCTTCCACTTCAGATGAAGGCATGAGCCTCCTCTGACTGAAAACATATGCCTTTCTCTGCACACCATTTCCCCTCCATTTTTTGTTCCACACAAGCCTTAGTGACCTATGTATACTTCACTGTGCTTGGTGCTTGTGATTTTAAGACCAGATTCCTGGATTCAAGTGACTCGGTGTCCAGAAACAGACAGGTGGGCTCATGACTACCACCCAGTGTGGCAAGTACTATGAGAGAGAAACAAAGAACTCTATGTGTAGGGACATCTATCCTAGATCAGGGAAATTTCTACCTTCTTTTCCTCCATACCACATTTCCCCCATCAGTATCTTCTATTTCAAAACAAAATCAAATAAATTAGTTTTGTTTGGCTCTCTGGCTAGCTATTTGTTCTATTTTATAGCCTTTCTTTCACTATGAAGCTTCTCCAATTCTTTACCACCTTTTCTATCCTCAATCCTCTACACTCTGCCCTCCATTTGAATCATCCTAACTTGAACTACATTCTCAAAGGCCATCAATAGCCTCCTAATGGACAAATCTAGGGGTCATTTTCAGCCTTTAACTCACTTAAGATTCTGGATCACTAGACATCAGTGACAGTTACCTTCTTGAGATTCTTTCTCCTCCTGGGTTTCATGATTTTGTCCACTATTGGTGCCTCTCTTGCCACTGTATCGCTTGATCTATGCAGTTTCTTTGATAATGCTTCTTCTACAACTGTAAGAACTTATCACAAGGTTCAGCCTTGGACTTCAGCCTACTCTTCCTGAGTGACCTTTCCCTTCAATCACCTCCTCTCCAGAGATGATTCCTAAACCACTTGGATTTCAGTTTGATGGCAAGTGACAGAGACTCAAAAATAAGAATTCCTTAAAGAAGAAACAAATTTATTTCTTGTTAGTGTAAAATGACTGGAGTTGGCAATTCAGTTGATAGAATAGTTCACAAGGTCATCAGGGATCCACACTTTTTGAGTCCTCCTGCTCCATGATTCTCAGTACTTGGCTTCCTCTTCTTGATCCAAAATGTCCAAGATCCACTGTCATGGCACTCCAGCCTATAACAAGCAAGGAAGAGATGAAGAAAGCAAGCGCCGTCTTCTTAATGACATAAAAGTCAATATGATATTTGCACTTGCGTCCCATGGACCTGAACTTAGTTAAATGACCAAAATGAGATTGCAGAAAGTTGGGCAATGTAATCTTTATTCTGGGTGACCATACACCTTGCTAAAAATTAGAGATTCTATTACTAAGAATGAAGCAGAAAACAAATATTGGAAAACAACCAGCAGATTCTGCCACAACCCCCAAACAATACTTTGAATACATTAACTTTTCTTATCTTCCATTCCTCTAACTTTTTGTTTAGTGGTGCACCATCATCTCACATTCAGTGTTTCTGACATTAAACTTGTCTTCTCCTTTTGACTTCTTTCAAGCATAAACTTAATCAAATTCCAGTGGCTATTAGTTTTCTACTCTCATGAAGTAGACACCCAATATACAGTTGAATTTTATGACATGCTTCTTCATTCCTTGCTTTTCTTTGTGCTATCTCTCAAATTCATCCCTTCCTTTCCATTCCCATTCCCACCCCTCGATTCATGCCCAGATGGCTAACAATAGCCTCTGAAATGGTCTTTCAAGCCCAGCTTTTCTTTCCTCTTATTCCTCATTTCCTACATTATTACCATATGACTCTAATCCTAAAGCATTATTAGCCTTTGTTCTCAAAAACTTTAATAACTTCCCCCTGCCTGTGGTGCCGACTTCAAACTCAGGTCTGTCCTAAATTTAAACCTAAATTTATATATCTAGCCTGATTGCTCTCTACTTTGTTATGCAAATCTATGCTTATTCAACCTACATCACACATCTTCTCTTTCTAAACCTTTATTCAGAACTTGAAGACCTGAGACACTAATTCTTTCCCTTTCTATCTAGTAACATTCTTTCACTCTTCAAGGTCCTCTTCAAATTCTGTTTTCCTCCAAGAAGTTTTTTTTAACCACTGCAGATCAAAGTGATCTATCCTTCTTCAAACTCCTATTGTAATTACTGTCTCTACCATTCATCTGAATTTATCATTTACCAGCTCACATTGCAAAGGTGAGTTATGAATGTGTATGTGTGTGTGTGTCTTATTTCCCTTACCATATATGAAATTTTTAAAAAGGGCAGAGAACTTGTCTTGATCATAGACTTGCATAGTGCTTTTCGTAGTAAGTCCTTAAGACATTTTTGTGCCACAAATTCTCTCTGAAATTAAGTTTTGTTAAGGTTGCCTCTAACATTAATATACTGTTCGAGTCCCCTCAGCACCTAGAGAAATAAATACTAGCATTGGTTGATATGGAGATTCTTAAAACACCAAAGCCTTTAAGAGAAGAATAAAGCCCACCAAGTGCAGTGGTACTGAAAACTGTCCCTCCGTGCTTTACCTGAATTAGCCCTTAATAATGGTTCTTCATGCATTCTTCAGTATGGCCTTGGTGTTACCAAGGTCATCATAGAGATGGACTAGGGAAGTCCTAAAGGGCATATTCTAATTGTTAAGATGAGGATGAGAATGAGAATCGTTATTGTTAATAACCTCAAAAATAACTAGCATTTATTTTGCCTTGATGGTCAACAAAGAGTTTCCATTCATATATGATTTTTCTGATCACTAATTAGATAGGCAAATTTTATAGTTACTATTGCCATTCTGTAGATGAAGAAACTGAGACTCAGAAAAGCCTCGTGACTTTATTAAGGTTGACCAGCTCATATACAGAAGTAGCAGCTATGGCTACTCATAGCATCTATGACTTCACCCTCCCTATCTTTTCTTTGCTTGCTATCATTTTGTGGCTGCCTCATACCTCCATTGGGTGTTCAAAGGCACATATTATGCTTGTGCAACCCTAACTTTTTCTCAGAAAGCCCAGGAGTCTCACCAACAGTGCCACAGCACAAAATAGTAAAAGGACTTCTTCTAGCTTAGCTATCTGACATTCTCACTGCCTCACTCTTTGATACCCAAGCACCACTTCTTGAATTACTTGCAAGAGGAGAGAGACAGCATATGCTTCAAAAAGCAACACCACCCACCAACCATTCTGCCCTACTACTAAGATCTCAGCCTTAGTAAACTGCCCACCATTTCCTGGAGTTTGACGAGAAAACCCACCAGAATTATGAGTCTATGGAACCCCCACCTTTTCTATCTTCTCATACTGAACCTGAATCCAAAGAGTGAAATGGAAATTAGGCACAAGGACTTGGTATTAAAAAAAAGAAAGAAACTTTGTGAGATCTGGCACCAGGGCCAGCTGTACACTTTGCAAAACCCAGTAGAATGTGAAAATATAGGGGTTTTTTTACAAGTAATATTAAGACATTCATGACAACACAACAGCATTAAATCAAGTTCAGGTCCTTCTGAGCTCAAGGCTCTGTACCCTGCACAGGTCACATGTCCAGCTGGGGACATCCAAGGATTCAGGCTGGGACAGTCCAAGTGCCTCTCTACCAGATCTCATCAACACAGTGGCAGAGCTTGTCTGGGGAGAATTAATCTTCAAGGAATGGATTTTGGTAAACTCTGACTCCTGCCACCAAAGACAAGCTTAGTCTCTCTTTCTGTTCCCTCAGTAGTTTGGTTGCTATTGTTTTTACTGTTTAGTACTCATCATATTGTATTCCTGTTCACATGTATGCACATGCATCTTATTCTCTGAGCTCTGAATTCCTCAGAGGTGCCACCATGTCCTATTTATCCTTGAGTGGCACTTGTTTAGTCATGTCTCACTCTTTGCGATCCAGTGGACTGTAGCCCACCAGGCTCCTCTGTCCATGAGGTTTCCCAGGCAAGAATACTGGAGTGGCTTGCCATTTCTTTCTCCAAGGCATCTGCCAATCTGCCAATCCAGGCAGATTCTTTACCGCTGAGCCACCTGGGAAGCCCTATAACTTAATAAATGTTTGTAGATAAGGGTCGTTAGTTTCCTTCTTCCCCTCAGGACCTTGGTACATCTCCATCTCTACTTAGCCCACCACAACTAAGTCAGTAGTCCTTGCCTGGGATATTCCTTCTAAGGGAAAATCTTGGGTGTTTTGAAAGGAAAGAGGTTTATGTAAGCAGTCCCTGGCTTGTCCAGAAAGTACAGGGCTAGAGTGCAAGGGTGGTCATAGTGAGACAGCACCATCAGTTTAAGAAATCCCTTTGCTTTTCTGACACATCACAATGACTTATATTCTCAGTGACCTTTATTCTTATCCTCTTTACACCAAGCCCTGAATAAACCTTAGAGGCAGGCTGAACCCACTTACATAAAAAGTTTTGTTCTGCTCTTTGGGGCTTATATGCAGTCAGTGCTCATCAGAATGGCCCTGTTAGTGTGTATGGCCGAAGCTCTTCTTGACCGGTCAGTGCTTGTGCCTGCTGCTACTGCTGCTGCTGCTGTTGCTGCTCCTGCTGCTGCTGCTAAGTTGCTTCAGTCGTGTCCGACTCCGTGCGACCCCATAGATGGCAGCCCACCAGGCTCCACCATCCCTGGGATTCTCCAGGCAAGAACACTGGAGTGAGTTGCCATTTCCTTCTCCAATGCCTGAGACTGAAAAGTGAAAGTGAAGTCGCTCAGTCGTGTCCGACTCTTAGCGACCCCATGGACTGCAGCCCACCAGGCTCCTCTGTCCATGGGATTTTCCAGGCAAGAGTACTGGAGTGGAGTGCCATCGCCTTCTGCGGTGCTTGTGTCTATTGGTTATTAAATGTTTTGAATATCATAACACTGGCTCACAACACTCTCTCACACCATATAGCTCAATGAGAATAACAGAGTAATGAAAGAACAGAAGGGAGAAAATAACACCTTATAATTATATTGCCATTCATTTTACAAACTATGTATTAAATCAGTTTATTTTCATAAGGTAATTGAGGAGAAGAGAACAAAATAAACTTTTTATTTTTTTTCTATGTTAGATTTTCATCGTTCAGCTTTATACTGAATACTGCTGCTGCTGATGCTAAGTCGCTTAAGTCATGTCCGACTCTGTGTGATCCCATGGACAGCAGCCCACCTACAATCCCAAAATTTTTCCTGGATTCCCAGAATGAATCAAGTCCCTTTCCTATTCTTTCTCAAAGTGCCATAACATTTATCCTATTTGTAGTTACCTTATCAAACTTGTTCTCTTTATTTAAGTTCCAGGGAACAGAAACCATGTCTATTTTTACTCACCATTGTACCCCAGTCTCTTTACATCATACTTTAAAGAGTAGAGGCTCAACAAGCATTTATATTATAATCAAATTAATAAATACTCACTATAAGATCTAGAACAAAGTTGTCTTTGAATAAATACATCCATTCATTCATAAAAGTATGAATGAATAAATGAACTTTGCTTACTTCAGGAGTTGCTCCAAAAGAGACTAGGCAACACATAACTGAATTTAATTTGTTAAATCATCCCACAAATATTTCTAAGCACCCTCTATGTGCCAGGTGCTCATCTATAGACTGGGGTTATAACAGTGAGCAAAAAGATCCCTCAAAATCACTAACTTGGGGAATATTTACTCTAGGACCTCTAAAGCACTCTATGCTTATATTTTCTAGGAATAGAGGCATAAATGTAACTTTTTTGCAAAGACCATGCCAGCCATCACAGGCTCTCATCCCCAGCTTTTCTACCACTTGGCCATATGACCTTGGGAAAGAAAATATTTAATAACTCAGACCTCAGAGGTTTAATATGGAGATTTATGGCCTTAATCTCTCAAATTCCATCTAACTCTTGTTAGAGGCGAGGTGTCTAGGTAAATATGTTTAACGAAATGGATTGCTTAAAAATTCACTGAGAAACTTAATGTTTGAATGAGAATCTTTTAGAAAATTTAGTCATCATAACACGTTAAATGTGTTTAAAGTAAAATCCAAAAAAAGAGAAAAAAAATATCATCAAGAACCTGGATCAGCTGCTCTTCAGGGAGATTCAATCCTGGAGAGACAGAGAATTCTAAAAGCAGCAACAGTCAGATGGTTATGGTTTTGTCAAATGTTTATGGTTTTCTGTTTATGTTCTCAGGTCTGGAAGCAGCTGGAAGCGACACAGACATCTTCATAGTGAATGGGATTCTGGGGGAGTCAGCTACTTTTCCCTTAAATATCCAACCATCACAGAAAGTTGCCATCATTTCTTGGCATTCCAAAACATCTGTTGCTTTCATAAGACCAGGAAACTCCGGAGAAGAACCCATAGTTACCATAACCCACCAAAATTACCATGACCGAATCAGTGTCTCGGGTCAGAACTATAACCTGGAGCTCAGAAATCTCAAGATTGAAGACTCAGGAATCTACAAAGCCGACATAAATGTAGAGACCTCTAAAACAACCACCACCAAGTCCTACAACCTTCAAGTCTATCGTAAGTTGTGGAAAGAGAGAAGGCTTGTTTTTTTTTTCACTTTTACTTTGCAATTTGCTATGTAAAAACACCTTCATTTTTGACAGTTGGGTTCCCTAAATCTTTTCATACTTATAAGTACGTACATAAATATATTAATGCTTATGGAAAGGGTATGGCTTTGCTTGCATTTAGCAATGTACTCTTCCTGTAAACCTTGTTTTTCTTTTCTATAAAATGCAAATAATCATACTATTTACTTCCCATAATTACTATGAAGATCAAGTAAGATAGAGTATGCAAAGTACTTTTAAAAAACCCTTTTTTATTTTGAAATAATTATAGAGGCATAGAAAGGTGTAAAGAATGTATAGTGAGTGCCTGTGTGCATTTCATCCATCTTTTCCCGATGGTAACAGCTTACATAACTAGAGTACAATATCAAAGCCAGGAAATTGGCATTGGCACAACCTATAGAGTTTATTTAGATGTTAGCAGATATATAGGCACTCATTTATGTGTATATGTGAAGTTCTGTACAACTTATTCACATTAACAGCTTCATGTAACCATTACCATAATCAACAAACTTGAGTGGACCAACGTCACAAAATTCCATCATCCATTACTGTCACTCATTACTACCCTATTTCTCCTCCCAAACTCCTGGAAGGCATTAATCCACTCTTCATGTTTAGAATTATGCTACTTCACAAATGTTACATGGCTAGAATCACACAGTATGCATGCTTCTGAGACTGGCTTTTTTCATTCATCATAATTTCTTTGAGTCATCCTAATTATTGCAACTATCAATAGGTTATATATTTTTATTGTTGGATAGTATTTCATGGTATAGATGTGCTACTTTGTTTAACCATTCACCTACTGAAGGATATTTTAGTTGTTTCTAGCTTGGTGCTAAATCACTTCAGTCATGTGTGACTGTTTGCAACCCCATGGACTGTAGCCCACCAGGCTTCTCTGTCTGTGGGATTTTCCAGGCAAGAATACAGGAGTGAGTTGCTATTTTCTTCTCCAGGAAGCTTCCCAAACCAGGGATCAAATCTGCATCTCTTATGTCTCCTGCATTGGCATCACCTAAGAAGCTATTCTAGTTTGGGGGCAATTACAAATAAGTTGCTATGAATATTTGTGTACAAGTTTCTACATTAAATGATTTTCTGTTTCTTTAAGATAAATGCTCAAGAATGAAATTGTATGGTAAATCCATTTTTCTTTTTTTAATTTTTTATTGTGATTAAATATATATAACATTTAACATGTTAATTATTTTTAAGTATAACACTCAGTGGCATTAAATACATTCACATTGTTGTGCAATCATCAACACTCTTCAGAACTTTGCTTTCCCCTTTTAGATTCTATTTTTAGAGCAGTTCAAGGCTCATGAAAAAACCGAGTAAAAGCACAAGAGTTCCCATATGCATCCTGCCACTGATGACATACCTAGACTCCTACATTGTCTATATCTCCCACCAAAGTGATACATTCATTACAATTAATAATGAATATTGATACATCATTATCAAAGTCCATAGTTTACATTACAGTTTGCTCTTAGTGTTGTACATTCTATGGGTAATGGTAAAATACAATGATATTTATCTACCGTTATAGTATCATTCAGAATAGTTTCACTGCCTTGAAAACCCTCCGTGTTCTGCTTATTCACCCCTTCACACCACCCCTAGCAACCGCTGATCTTTTTACTGTCTCCATTGTTGTCGTTTAGTCGCTAAGTCATATCTAACTTTTTGCGACCTCCATGGACTGCAGCATGCCAGGCTCCTCTGTCCTTCACTGTCTCCCAGAGTTTGCTCAGATTCATGTCCATTGAGTTGGTGATGCCATCTAACCAGCTCATTCTCTTCCACCCTCTTCCCCTTTTACTTCAATCTTTCCCTGCATCAGAGTTTTTTCAAAGAGGAAACTGTCTCCATGGTTTTGTCTTTTTCAGAATATCTAGTTGGAATCATCATTATTTCAGGTTGGGTTCTTCCACATAATAAAATACATTTAAGTTCTCTTCACACCTTTTCATGGCTTGATAACTCTCTCCAAAACTTTTGAGTCATTTTTAGTGTTAAAGGTATTGCCAAGTTATTTTGCATTCCTATCAAAAATGTATAAATGATTTGTGTCTCTAGCATTTAATGTTGTCAGTATATTTTATTTTGGCCATTCTGATGAGTGTGTAGTAATATTTTATTTTGGTTTTTAATCTTAATTTCACCAGTAGCTAATGCAAAATGCTTTTAAGAGGAAAATATTAGAACAGTTATTATCACTAAAATTGAATTCACTGGCAGGTGTGTGGTGTGTTATGCAGTGCTATTCAAGATATGGTCTGTATATGGCAGTATCTTATTGGAAATGCAAATTCTCAGGCCCCAATCCTTACCTTTGGTGGTGAAGCCCAGGAATCTGTATTTTAACATTCTCTCTGGACTATTCCTATGTGTGCTACAGTTTGAGAAGTGCTCATCTAGAACTGACCTGTCCAATATAGTAGTCAGTAGCCACATGTAGCTCTTAAGTATTTGAAACATGATCATGATGAGTACAAATCGAGATGTGCTGTAAGTGTAAAATACAAACTAGATTTTGAAAGGTTGCTGCTATGAGCCGTGAATGACACTGGGATTCTTGGCCTCTGGAGGAGAAAATTTTGATTCAAGGCCAGTGACGAGGCTTGATCACTCAGAGCTTTTGTGTAATACAGTTTTATTAAAGTATAAAAGATATAGAGAAAGCTTCTGACATAGATACAAGAAGAGGAGAGAAAGAGTGCCCACTTGTTGGTTTTTAGCAAGGAGTTTTATACCTATTAGCAAGCTGCTAATTAGAGAAAGGAAATACCTCAAAACTGAGAAAGTTGCACCAGGCACTTCAACCACAACATGCGTTTTAAGATAGCATTGGCACCAGGTGAGTTATCCTGGGTCATAAAACAATTGACATGAATCTTGAGGAAAGGCAGATTTCCAAGCAAATACATAGTTTCATTAACATAGCTTAAGAGAACATCTCCGTAAGAAAAATGCATTGACTAGCTCAAGGTTTGAGAAAAGTTTGGGCAACCAGGTGTCCTCATGGCAACGCAGAATTTTAAAAGAAACCTCCTTTTAATTTTGTATAGAGAAGGGGAAAAAAAATCTGACACTTGTAGTTTGTTTCTTCCTGCCACTTAAAAGAGTGGAAAAAAAGCATCTGACACTTGCAGTCTATTTCCTCCGCTTGGGGACCACTAACCTTCCTGCCTGTTATCCTCTCAATTTCAAAGTCTTATCATCAAAAAAGAAACCCATAAAATATCTCACTAATTATTTTTATGTTGGTTCCATGTTGGATATGTTGAGTTAAATAAAATATTACATCACCTGTTTATTTTCACCATTAGAAAACCTTAAATAACATAGTTCAGTTCAGTTCAGTTCAGTCACTCAGTTGTGTCCGACTCTTCACGACCCCATGAATCAAAGCACGCCAGGCCTCCCTGTCCATCAGCATCTCCCAGAGTTCACTCAGACTCACGTTCATCGAGTCAGTGATGCCATCCAGCCATCTCATCCTCGGTCGTCCCCTTCTCCTCCTGCTCCCAATCCCTCCCAGCATCAGAGTCTTTTCAAATGAGTCAACTCTTCGCATGACGTGGCCAAAGTACTGGACTTTCAGCTTTAGCATCATTCCTTCCAAAGAAATCCCAGGGCTGATCTCCTTCAGAATGGACTGGTTGGATCTCCTTGCAGTCCAAGGGACTCTCAAGAGTCTTCTCCATTTCAAATGAGTCAACTCTTCGCATGACGTGGCCAAAGTACTGGAGTTTCAGCTTTAGCATCATTCCTTCCAAAGAAATCCCAGGGCTGATCTCCTTTAGAATGAACTGGTTGGATCTCCTTGCAGTCCAAGGGACTCTCAAGAGTCTTCTCCAACACCACAGTTCAAAAGCACCAATTCTTCGGCACTCAGCCTTCTTCACAGTCCAACTCTCACATCCATACATGACCACTGGAAAAGCCATAGCCTTGACTAGATGGACCTTAGTCAGCAAAGTAATGTCTCTGCTTTTGAATATACTAACTAGGTTGGTCATAACTTTTCTTCCAAGGAGTAAGTGTCTTCTAATTAAATGGCTTCAGTCACCATCTGTAGTGATTTTGGAGCCCCCCAAAATAAAGTCTGACACTGTTTCCACTGTTTCTCCATCTATTTCCCATGAAGTGATTGGACCGGGTGCCATGATCTTTGTTTTCTGAATGCTGAGCTTTAAGCCAACTTTTTCGCTTTCCTCTTTCACTTTCATCAAGAGGCTCTTTAGTTTTTCTTCACTTTCTGCCATAAGGGTGGTATCATCTGCGTATCTGAGGTTATTGATATTTCTCCCTGCAAACTTGATTCCAGCTTGTGTTTCTTCTAGTCCAGCATTTCTCATGATGTACTCTGCATATTAGGTAAATAAACAGGGTGACAGTATACAACCTTGACAAGTGAGTAACATTTTTTCAGCACTAATTTCTAGCATAGAGAATATTTGAACCATGTCTCAAGGATTTTGCCGTCTCCATCTGCCCCACAGTAGAAAAACACAGAAGTGTGGCTAATACAATTCAAGTATATAGTTAGTCCACTAAAATTCAAGCTCCATAAAGACAGAAGCTTGTATATGATGTGTATCACTATATCCCCAGCTCCCACCTTGCCGGGTATTCAGTGGGTGCTGCAGAAGTATCTGTTGAATGAAAGAATGAGTTAAGCATAGTAGTCCTGGGTCCTAATACAATGTCTGGCAATTGTAAGTGCTCAATTAATATAGCATAATTGAAAGAACCATACCCAAGTTGGACACTTCAGAAAATATCTGACTCATTCAAGACCTTTGCTTGTGAAAATAAAGAGGGCATTCAATTTTTATGATATTTGTTTTTATCCCTTTATGTTTAGTTTTACCCACTCAGTCTTTAGATGTTTTACCATCTGTAGTTAAGGCAGACTGCTGTAAAATCTTGGAGAATATCCATACAACAAAATCTGTGCTTTTGAAATAGTGAGCTGAGAAGACAAAGAGAAAAATACTGACATTTACTGGACAGTACTTGACTAACATTCTACTAATTTTTAAAAATACATAAAGATTATACATATTTAGGCAACATATGCACAAAAGATAATGCAGTGAAATGTAACTCCCTTCTCAGGGGCAGTTACAGTTATCAGTTTATTTTGCCTCTTCAATAGAAAATTAAAGTACATATGAGCATAAATAGAGTGATGATAGATAGATAAATTGATGGATGGGATGGTACAGTGGTTTATCGGAGAAAGCTATGGCATCCCACTCCAGTACTCTTGCCTGGAAAATCCCATGGATGGAGGAGCCTGGTAGGATCCCATGCAGTCTGTGGGGTCGCTAAGAGTTGGACACGACTGAGCTGCCTCACTTTCACTTTTCACTTTCATGCATTGGAGAAGGAGATGGCAACCCATTCCAGGGTTCTTGCCTGGAGAATCCCAGGGATAGGGGAACCTGATGGGCTGCCATTTATGGGGTCATACAGAGTTGGACATGACTGAAGTGACTTAACAGCAGTAGCAGCAGCAGCAGAATGGTCTATCTGTGTAATAACTCATTTAATCCTCTCAGTCACCCTAGCTAGAGAAATTTGTTGTCCCCACGTTATAATTGAGGGAGCTGAAGCTCAGTACCACTGGATACCTTCTCCACAACTTCATAGTTAGAAAACAATGGAGCCTGGATTCTGAAGCTGGTCTCCAATGGCCTCCCCATTCTTTGACTTGGAAAGATGAAGGCCTGTCAGCCACAACTCTGATCTTCACTGCTCATCAGATTTGTGTAGGTTATGTCGGGGGAGTGTGTAATTTCCTCGGTTCTATCTCACTGCAGCAAAGATTTGAAATGGCAGACCAATGTTACAGCTCAGTTACAGCTCAGTTTTATTTGGCAGTCAAAGGATAGTACACCCTCAAGGTGTGAAGGTGGGCTGAAACAAAAGGAGAGAGGCTCAATCTTGGCTCCTCTTTTTAAAGGTTTTGTCTCCTCCCACTGAGCCTGCTCTGTGTAAACTGGGCTAGCCAGGAAGGCTGTTTGTTTCACCTGAGGTTCTTACTCCAGTCCTCAGATTTTCTTTTGTTCCATTTTTGTGGGCTTTTCCCTTTCTTTGTCTTTTAGCCACCACCATTTTGGACTCCTTTTTCCTATTCTAACTACCTGACATTCTCCCCTCAAGAGGTGAGAGGCCCAATTCTTTGGAAATAGGGCGTTGAGGTCTCTCTGGCTACTTACTGCTGAGCTGGGACAGCAAGGGGCATTGGGCCTCCCCCTCTTGCTTATCACAATCCTCAGAGTCCTTAAAGTGGTGTCCATCTAAGGGTGAGTGATATTTCCCATAGTCAGGTGTAGTTTTATACATCCTTGTTGAACTGGCACTGCATGTTGTAGCTTGTTGACCTGGGTAGAGAAAAAATGGGTTAGACAATTGATAATACATAGAGCAATCATAAGCAGCATCAAATGGTGATAACAGGGATTAGTAGGGATATTAGCCAACTCCAAATCCTCCCTCACCAGGAGAAGGATCCTCAAAGAGAAATCGTAGCCACCCTGAGAACTCTCCAGCTCGTTCTTTGAAATTCCATAGGATCCAAATGTTTTTCTTGAGGACTGTGAGATTTTCTTTAACTTGGCTGGAGGTATTTACCCAGAAACAACACATTTCATTCAAGATGGCTTAAGTCTCTCCTTGTTCAGGGATCAGGAGAGCTATCTCCTGTCTGTTTTGGAGTATAACCCCTGCCAGGCTGTGTTGGCTCTTAAGAACTGTCCTGAGAAATCTTATCCCCAGAAACTTAATTTGAGGAGTGTTCATTAGAATGGCGCTCATTTGTAGTCCTGATAGGTATCTGAGATCGCCCAGGGGCTTACAGGTGTATTGAGTGTCCTCTTCTGTTTTCTTCCATGGCTTGACTCATGAGAAGTGAATCCAAGAGTTGTGTCCTGGAAACTTGACTGCTGTGGGGGTAGAAAGTATTACAGAGTAGGGGCCCTTCCATGTGGGCTGGAGTTAAGCCTTTGGGGACCCATCTTTCCAGACTTTAATTAGGACTTGAGTCACTGAAGCATATAGCGGTGGCTCTTTAGAATCTTCTGGGTCCTGTTTGACACCTCACAAGCATATATCTTGTTGGAATTGGCCAATGGCCATGGTGTAAGACTGGAGGGTCTGAGCCTCTAGATCTAGGAAGAGGTCATTGACATAAACAAAAGGTCTCCCATATAGCATATCATAAGGACTAAGACCAACGTGTTCCTTAGGGGCAATAGAGGTGTGGAGGAGAGCTATTGGTAAAGCCTCCTTCCATCCCAGGGAGATCTCCTGGGTTATCTTTTTTATAGCTGATTTTAAGAATTGATTGGCTCTTTCTACTTTTCCTGAAGACTGAGGCCTCCAGGCGCAATGGAGATAATAAGTAATGCCCAAAGCTTTAGAGACCCCTTGGGTGACTTTAGAAGTAAATGATGTCCCATTGTTACTTTGTGATGACTTGGGCAGGCCAAATCTCAGAACGATTTCATGGAGCAGATTTTACCATCTCTGTGGCCTTCTCAGTCTGGGTGGGAAAACCTTCAATTCATCCTGTGAATGTATCTATCATGATTAGTAGGATATTTATACCCTTGAGAAACTGGCATCTGGGTGAAGTCCATCTGCTAGTCCTTTCCTGGGTAGGTCCCACACCGTTGGACAGGCTGGGCCAGCTGGGGTCTTCGAACTTCTTGGGGATTGTTGAATTGGCAAATGGGACAAGAGGAGACCATTCACCTTACAGCTGTGTAAGGTAGAGGCCTGTTTCTCTGAAGGGCCTTTCTAGTAATCTTTGGAGGGCCTTCTCCCCTAAATAAGTTGTGGTGTGTAAGGAGTCTACCAACTTCCATTGAAGGTTCCCAGGTAGAAAAAGGAGTCCCTCCTTTTGGAACTAACCCATATGATCTTCCTGAAAGCCCTCACTCTTAGCTTTAAGAGTCTCACCTTCAGTATATGAAGGAATTTCTGGCAAATTAGCCCGTAGAAGAACTAAGGTGGCAACCACTATTACATCACTGTTTTTTAATGCTGCTCTCTTAGCTGCCTGATCATCTGCTTGGTTCCCTCGTGCCACTTCTGTGCTCCCTTTTTGGTGTCCTTTACAATGGGAGGCTGAAACCTCATCTGGCAGATGGACTGCCTCCAAGAGCCTAAGGATTTGATCACCATATTTGATTAGGGACCCTCAGGTGGTCAAATGGCCTCTTTCTTTTCAAATAGCAGCATGTGCATGTAGCACCAGAAAGGCATACTTGGAGTCAGTGTAAATGGCTACTCTTTTTCCTTTTCCAAGCTCTAAAGCTCAAGTCAGGGCTATAGGCTTAGCCAGTTGGGCTGAAGTACCTGTTGGAAAAGGTTTAGCCTCTATGGTCTCAAAATTGGAAACTACTGCATATCCTGCTCTTCTTTTCCATCCAAGACAAAGCTGTTTCCATCAGTGTACCAGATTTCCTCAGGATTGGTTAGAAGATCTTCTGACAAGCCCTCTCATGGTTTTGTCCAGTAATCCAAAGTAAGTTTCTAGGCAAGAGTGAAAAGGGAGAGAGTCCCTTGGGGGTAGGCAGGAGGGTAGCTCGATTAAGAACCTCATAAGGGGATATAGTCAGGCCTGGATTTTCCATCATCACTACTTAATATCTGAGGATCCTTTGATCAGACGTCCATAAATGGCCTCTCCTACTCAGGAATTGTTTCACTAGGTGGTTGGTAAAAGTAGTTAGTTTGTCCCCAAAAGAGAGTTTTAAAGAATATTCTATCAGGACTGCAACAGCAGCAAGATTTCGAAGGCAGGAAGGCCAGCCTTGGGAAGTTGGGTTGAGCCTCTTGGATAAGTAAGCTACAGGCTGAGGCTCAGGCTCCAACCTTTGAGTTAACACTCCCAAGGCTATTTCTTCATTTTCATGCACATATAGGTGGAATGCTTTTTCTGGGTCTGGCAATCTCAAGGCTGTCCTTGAGTTAAGGCTTGTTTTAGTATATCCTTTGCCTTCTTTTGAGGACTTCCACACATCAATGGGATTAAATCACCCCCCCCCCCACACACACACACACCCTTTAAGCTTTCATATAAGGCCTGGGCATAGACCATAATTGGGTATCCAGATTCTACAGTACCTGGTTAGCCCCAGGAAAGCTCACGGTTGTTTTCGAGTTGTGGGGGGGGCGCAATTGGAGGATTCCTTGTACTTGATCTGAGGACAGCCTCCTAGACCCATGTGTAATCTGAACTCCCAGGTAGTGACCTTTCTTTCGACTATCTGTGCCTTAGCACAGGAGACTTTATATCCCCTCTCTACCAAAAGTTAAGAATCTGAATTGCATGTTGTTGGGAATTTTTCTCATCTAGAGAGCAGATAGTAGGTCATTTACATATTGTAGTATTTTCCCAAAGATCCCAGAATCAGATCTAGGAGATCCCAGCTAAGAGCCTGCTCAAACAGATGGGGGCTATCTCTGAACCCCTGAGGTAATACTGTCCAAGTCATCTGTTGGTGTTTTTCTCCTGGAGCCTCCCACTCCAAGGCAAAAAGATACTGGGATTCTTTAACCAGTGGTATGCAAAAGCATGCATCTTTGAGATCCAAGACTGTAAACCACTTGGCACTGGGCGGGATTTCTCCCAAGAGTGCATAGGGATTGGGTACTGTGGGATGGAGGGGGACTACAGCTTCATTTATAATCCAGAGATCTTGAACCATTCACCAGGTCCTATCCTTTTTCTTTACAGGGAGGGTTGGGGTGTTGGGTGATTTGGTGAGGACCAATAGCCCACTGGCAAGGAATTTTATTAGACTGTAGTCCTTCCCAAGCTTCTCTTCTAAGGGGGTATTTTTTCCAGTTTGGAAGACAAGTGGGATCTCAGAGGACAATGACGACCAGTTCAACTTGGTGGGCTTGTACAACAGTCCCCTGGCCCCAAACATGGGAGTTAATTTTGTCCTCCCATATTTTTTGGTCCCTCCCGATTGGAGAGGGCATACTGGGTTCCTCAGTAGTAACCAGAAGCTGTAGAAAAGCTTCCCATCACAAGGGTGGTCCCCAGTTTAATGAGCTTAAGTAAAGTAAGTAAAGTCGCTCAGTTCAGTTCAGTAGCTCAGTGGTGTCCGATTCTTTGCGACCTCATGAATCGCAGCACCCCAGGTCTCCCTGTCTATCACCAACTCCCGGAGTTCACTCAGACTCACGTTCATCGAGCCATCTCATCCTCTGTCGTCCTCTTCTCTTCCTGCCCCCAATTCCTCCCAGCATCAGAGTCTTTTCCAATGAGTCAACTCTTCGCATGAGGTGGCCAAAGTACTGGACTTTCAGCTTCAGCATCATTCCTTCCAAAGAAATCCCAGGACTGATCTCCTTCAGAATGGACTGGTTGGATCTCCTTGCAGTCCAAGGGACTCTCAAGAGTCTTCTCCAACACCACAGTTCAAAAGCATCAATTCTTCGGTGCTCAGCCTTCTTCACAGTCCAACTCTCACATCCATACATGACCACAGGAAAAACCATAGCCTTGACTAGACGGACCTTAGTCGGCAAAGTAATGTCTCTGCTTTTGAATATACTAACTAGGTTGGTCATAACTTTTCTTCCAAGGAGTAAGCGTCTTCTAATTTCATGGCTGCAATCACCATCTGCAGTGATTTTGGAGCCCAAAAAAAATAAAGTCTGACACTGTTTCTACTGTTTTCCCATCTATTTCCCATGAAGTGATGGGACCAGATGCCATGATCTTCGTTTTCTGAATGTTGAGCTTTAAGCCAACTTTTTTGCTCTCTTCTTTCACTTTCATCAAGAGGCTTTTTGGTTCCTCTTCACTTTCTGCCATAAAGGTGGTGTCATCTGCATATCTGAGGTTATTGATATTTCTCCCTGCAATCTTGATTCCAGCTTGTGTTTCTTTCCGTCCAGCGTTTCTCATGATGTACTCTGTGTATATAAGTTAAATAAGCAGGTTGACAATATACAGCCTTGACGGACTCCTTTTCCTATTTGGAACCAGTCTGTTGTGCCATGTCCAGTTCTAACTGTTGCTTCCTGACCTGCATACAGATTTCTCAAGAGGCAGGTCAGGTGGTCTGGTATTCCCATCTCTCTCAGAATTTTCCACAGTTTGTTGTGAGCCACACAGTCAAAGGCATTGGCATAGTCAATAAAGCAGAAATAGATGTTTTCCTGGAACTCTCTTGCTTTTTCCATGATTCAGCGGATGTTGGCAATTTGATCTCTGGTTCCTCTGCCTTTTCTAAAACCAGCTTGAACATCAGGGAGTTTATAGTTCACGTATTGCTGAAGCCTGGCTTGGAGAATTTTGAGCATTACTTTACTAGCATGTGAGATGAGTGCAATTGTGTGGTAGTTTGAGGATTCTTTTGCATTGCCTTTCTTTGGACTTGGGATGAAAACTGACCTTTTCCAGTCCTGTGGCCACTGCTGAAAGTCGCTCAGTTGTGTCCAACTCTTTGCAACCCCATGGACTGTAGCCTATCAGGCTCCTCTTTCCATGAGATTTTCTAGTACAGGTTTGGGAGGAGAAGCCTCCAGAATAGGAAGTCAGGACAGAATAGTTAGCCCCCGTGTCAACCAAGAAATTCTCAGACCTATCTGCCACATCCAGTTGCACCCTTGGCTCCAGCCATGTGATGATTATCTGTGACAGGCGGGCTGGCTGGAGCAGGTCTCTTCAGTCCTGTTGAACCACCTTGAGGGAAGGCTTGGCACTTGACCTTGAGGCTCTTGGGTCCCAAGGGCAGAGAGCCACCCAGTGTCCCAATAAATGGCATTTTAGCAAGCCATTTAGGAGACATAATGGTTTGGACCTTCTTTGGCCCAATGTCCCACCTGTCTACAAATTAGGCATTTGCCTTGTGCCTTATCCTTCAAGGACTCAGGGTTTGCCATAGTGCTTCCCTGGTGGATGACCAGCATCTGAGTATGCCTTGTCTCTTTCCTTTTCTTCCTTTCCTCGGCGTCCCTCTCCTGTTCTCTGCTATAAAAGGTACTGGTGGCTGTCTGGACCATCCCATCTAAAGAAGCAGAAGGGTCCTGCTGCTGTAGCTGTTGTAACTTTATTTCAATATCTGATGCACATTGGGACAGGAATTTTTCCTTTAAAATCACCTGTTCCTTGTAAGAGTCTAAGTCCAGATCGGTAAACTTTTGGAGGGCCTCTTTTAGCCTTTCCAGAAAGGCAGTGAGGGTCTCGCTGGACTGCTGAGTTATTGCTGAGACCCAGGCATAGTTGATTACTTTTTGCTGGGCTGCTTTTAGTCCTGCCTTTACACAGATCAGAAAATGATCCCTTTCCTGGATGTGCTCAGGGTCATTATAATTTCAGTTAGGATCTGAGGAGGGGACTGCAATTTCCCCCACTGGATATTTATTGCTTGACTTGTTGAAGCCCTGTAGCATACCCTCAGGCTCCCTTTAAGGCCCTAGCATGCTCAGGGTCAGGTAAAGTCTGACTCAATATGACCATGATGTCCTTCCATGTCAAGTCAAAAGCCAAGGTAATGTGTTGGAATGTATCTGTATATTTGCCTGGGTCATCTGGATAGCTTTTTAGGTCTTGTTTTATCTGTCTTAGTTCTAAGTGGGAGAAGAACTTATGGACCCAGTTTGGTCCAAATTCTCCTCCAGTTTCAACTAAGGGACATACTTGAGTTGGTTTTTGTGGATGGAGTGCTCCCAGGGGCACATTTGGATACAAGGAGAGGGCACCAGGCAACTCGGGAGCCATGGGAGGTGGGCCTTCATGGGAGGCTTCCTTCTCTTGGTTGTCTGTGCCTAACACCATTTGCCTAGTAGGCTCACTTTTAGGGCATACAACAGTCCCATACTTAAGACAGAGTTCTTTCATATCTCTTAGGTGGAAGAAAATTTGGATAAAGGGGATCTGTGTCCATTTCCCTTATCTTTTGCAGAATACATCTAACTGCAGGATGGTATTGTAATTTAAACTCCCATCCTCAGGCCAGCGTTCCTTATCCCCCAGAGGACACTGTGGCCACGCAGTGGCACAGAAGAATTTTAAGCAACTTTTCCTTAGAGGATTAAACAACTTTCAGTTATCAAGGATGCATCTGAAGGGCACCTGTCAGGTAGTTGATTGGTTATTTCCCATCTAAAAGACAGTGATGACAAAGAGAAAAAGAAAAAAGGAGAAGAAACTAATAGACCTTCTTCTACTTTTATGGGTGGACTTCCTTAGGAGTGAGTCTTTCTGAAGATTATCCTACCCAGTACAGTTGCAACCTGAGAGCCAAGAGTCAAGGTGCAGATCCCCAGGGAGTTTGAGCTTGACAGTCTCCTAGAGATCAACATTTCATTGTCATAGGCCCACTTTAGGTAATAACAGAAGTAATGGCAAAGGAGAGGGTTATCTGGTCCTTTAGGGGTATTAAGGGTATTTTAATAATAAGCTGGGTGGAGTGATGTTGCCTACAAGAGGGCAGGGTCTTGGTTGCAGAAGTTAGTAAGTGACTTAAGAACAAATTGATAAGAGGCAACAGACTAGATGTTCCATAAAAGTGGAGTGGAGAATTGATCCGGGGTTATGTTTGTAACTTTAGAAGAAGAGTGGTAAGGGTTTGGGCCCAAACAGCCTGCAGGGTTCACTCCCAAAGTGGCAAACATTGTCCCTGGAAGCCCAATTGCTCTTGAAGGGATGCCACCAACATGATGGACCTCTGGCAGGTACTGTGGGCCTGTCACCCGCCCTAGCAGGTTCACTGAGAGGCTCTACTGATACACATGTTGTAGGAAACATAGAACATGAAGGTCTGAATCTCTAGAGGGATTGGATATTATACAGTACTTCCCTCCCAAGAGCCAGCTATTTTCTGGTTGTCCCTCCAGAAGATTGTAGAGGCAACTTTGTGGGCCTGTGAGGGGCTCAGGAAAAGAGCATGAAGCAGGAGGGAAGGGACCAAGGCACAACTTTTGAAAGAATGACATAGCCCAAGGGCATAAGCATAACATAAATTGATTAAAATCAAATGGGTCCAAGATGGCAGACAAGTCAAATTCAACTAGACCTTGATCCTCAATCTGCAAGCTAAATGACATACCTAGAGGCTTCATGACAGTTCCAAGGCACTATCAAAAGACCAAGGAGTGGCTTGTTTCCCAATTGTTGGAATGATCCTCCCACCCATTAGCATATGACATCACCCAGCTCATAAAAACTAACCACACATTTCATGGCCGACACATTTACCCTCTGTGATGGCATACACTCTGTGGCATGTGCTTCTCTCTGAATCCAAACAAATCTACCTCTTACCTACCTCTGTGCCTCTCACTGAGTTTTTTTTTTTTGCAATGAGACATTAAGAACCTGAGATTCATTAGGTCCTGCCATGTGGGTTTGAGTCCCAGTCTTCAGTAAACAAACACAGCTTTTGAAGATGGAAAGATGATGACCTGCCCAATATTTTGTAAACAATGGCACAGATGGAGAGAAGAGCTGAAGAATGGGAGAAAAAGCAGTGGGAAATGCATGCCAAGGAACCACCTCATAGCCTGTCAGAAAAACTGCTAAATGCCTGACCTGTACCCATAGTTTTCATTGGCCTGATCCTTGGCACAAAAAAGATTAAGGACAGAATAACCCTTACCCACTTGGGCAAAAGCTACTAAGGCATAGCAGATAGTGGAGCCTTCAGGACACGCTGGGAAACAGCCCATGCCAGACACCCTCAACTGCACCCACTGCCGCTCACCTGTTCACAAGGGGTTCAAGGAAATGAGAAACTAAAGATTGTAAAGGAATTAAGATTGGTTAGCCATATGTCCTTCCAGCCACTGGGGCGAGGACCTCTTACCTTAACTGGAGGTCTTCTGGAATCTGAGACTGAGCCATGTGAACTTTCTGCTGAGTTTGTTTTTGCTGTCCATGTTTTCAGCATGCTAGGCGTCTTGTCGCTTCTGCTGGAATGGGTTTCCTTGGCATTCAGCTTCCGCCACATGAGCCTCTGCCAAGTTGGGCTTCTTCTGTGCTTGGTTTCTGCCTCATGCGGCTGAGCTGAGGTTGTTTCAGCCAGGTTATATCCGAGTTATGGCACCAGATATGTCATCAGGGTAGTGTGTAATTTCCTAAATTCTGTCTTACTGCAGCAAAGATTCGAAATGGTGGAACAGTGTTGTAGCTCGGTTACAGCTCAGTTTTATTTGGCAAACAAAAGATAGTACACTCTTGAGGCGTGAGGTCAGGCTAACCCAGAAGGAGAGAGTCTCAGTCTTGGCTCCTCTTTTTATATGTTTTGTCTCCTCCCCCTGATCCTGTCCTATGAAAACTGGGCTAGCCCAAAAGGCTGTTTGTTTCACCTGAGGTTCTCAGTCTGGTCCTCAGATTTTCTTTTGTTCCATTTCTGTGGCCTTTTTCCTTTCTTTGTCTTTTAGCCACCACCATTTTGGACTTCCTTTTCCTATTCTAACTACCTAACAGTAACATCTCTTTGCCTGCTGAGAAAAATGAGATGAAATCCTATTTTCACCACTAACCACCACCTTAACATTCACTAAAAAAAAAAAAAAAAAGTCTTTCTCAAAACAAGTGAACAACAAGCAGAGACTTGAAACACAGTTGTTAATCAAATTTCTGAGGAAACACACAATTTGGTTCCTTTTTCTCTATGCATATCTGTATCTATTACTGTTACGGCTAATCAAGGTCTTTACTCCAAACTTATTGAGAAGCTTTTTTGCCAAGTCATCACTAATTCTGATCTAAAATGTTCCCCTCTAATAGGCTCTTCCTGGGAGAGGGCATGGCAATGCACTCCAGTATTCTTGCCAAGAAACCTGCTGGGCTATAGTCCACAGAGTCACAAAGAGTGCAAGTATGCACAAGAGACTCTTAGAACCAGAGTTTCTGATTAGGTTAAAATCAAAGACTTTACAGCTCTTCCCATTTTGTACATCCTCACAGGTACAAACAAATGGTTTCTGTCTCTACACTGCCAGATTTATTGCTTTTACAGACTCTACGTTAATTAGAAAGTTATATGCCAGTTCCTTCTTCTATTCTCTCCCTCACATGGCAATAGTGGAGGGGCAAACCACATCACAGCAGATTTGCCAAGAATGAACTAAACTTATAAACTCTGAATATGGTCCTTTTCTTATCTCCTGGCAAAGGATCTTTCCTGTACTTCTTCCAGCTCCAGATCTAGTTATAGCATCAACTACATATAATTTTTTTTTCATAATCCTTTACACCTAAAACTTTTATCATTTACCTTTTGATTGCTTTAGTAAAAACATTTTTTGAAATGAACTTTTAAAGAGGTTTGAACTTTACATCATAGGCACTTTAAAACAAAATAAATGAAAAAAAAAAAAAAAGAAAATACACATTTACCAGAAAACAGAGCCAAACAAAAATGTTTAAAGATTGTTTCATACAGTAGCGTGCTGATAAAGTTTCAACTAGTTCTTAATGATGTGTGTGTCTGTATACACACACTATAAACTGTATTGACATAAAGGAGATGTGGCACACAACTGTATAAGTAATAATATACAATAGTCTTTATTGTAAATTCCATACAGCCAGTTGTTCTCACAGAATATGCTTTTGCTGAGCATTTATATCCCTAGCCAACATGTGGTTGCAACTGATGAATGAACCAATGTGAAAATGGATGAACACAATCAACATAAATATTGGCTGATATTTTAATTTAAGCTTACTAATAAGAAAAAAGTGATTCAGCAAAGACACATGTATTGGAACTTCATTTGTTCATCAATGATATGAGTAACTTCTTTGCTGAACTGGATAATGGTTCTCAAATTCTAGAAGAATATTTCTGACTTTTTCTGTGCTATTCACAATATAAAGTCTTCAATTTTGTTTGTTCGTTTAATCTGCTTTAGAACCCTCTCCTTCGTTGTTTTCTTAAGTCCGGAGTGACAATCAGAAAAGCAATAAATCAAGCCCTAGTTTGTAGCATTTGCCAGTTCCTTTGATGTAAATACTCCAACTGTGGCTGATTTTAAGTCATGCAGAGTTGGGAAGACTTCTTACATCATTACAAGGGATAATAAACAACTCCTAGAGCATAGATAACAGTAAATTGGGACTTCCCTATTGGTCTCATGGTTAAGACTCTGCTGCACTTTTACCGCAGGGGACATGGGTTTGATCCCTGGCTGGGAAACTAAGATCACTCATGGCACTGCAAAAAAAAAAAAAAAAAAAACAAAAAAAAAAAAAAAAAAGTAAAATGTCCAAAAAAAAAAAAAAA